>JANRGW010011787.1:0-13668 GCA_024733675.1 Psilopsiagon aymara
TCTTCTCCAGGCTGAACAGCCCCAACTTTCTCATCCTATCTTCACACAGGAGGTGCTCCAGTTCCATGATCATCCTCGTGGCCCTCCCCTGGACTTGTTCAAACAGTTGCATGTCCTTTTTACGTTGAGAACACCAGAACTGCACACAGCTCTCCAAGATGATCCACAGTTAAATTCCAACCACAACAATAACAATATTTTTTTATGGATTTGGGCTTGAAAGAGTGCAGCATCGTAAGATAAAGTTGTAACATTATAAGATGTTAAAAAATGCAAAGCCACAGCAGATGTAGGAAGAGTTACAGAAGACCTTGAGTTTCACTGCAGATGGTCTGTATTTCTGTCCATGAGAGAACAGCAACTCACAATACTACAGAACAGCTAGCTGTGTTGACTGGTGTATGGCAACATCATGGGTGCAGGCAGAGATTTAATGGAGCAGAAAGTGGAGATGGGCAAGTAGATGTATGATGAACCAGCTTTAGCTCCATCCTTATGGCTCCTCTGTCTTGGGCATCACCTCATAGACAACGAAGGCCGTAGGGCTTGGAAGACCTCTTTCTCCAGCCTCCACTTCAGTTGTGATAGAGTCTTTTTTTCTGGGGATCTATTTACATTGTAATCATAACACTTGTTTTTAAATGTTTAGTTTCACTTGGGTGGGTTGTGAAAGCTTTCTGTTTTTTTTCTCTGCTCTTCAAATTTAGATCTGTTTTTGAATGGAAAATGTGCCCTCAAAATGATAACTCAAGAGCTTTACTCTGAAAGCTGTTAAAATGAAATGCTCCATCATGTTAGAAAGGAAAGAATTTACTTGTGAAACTTGGAAGCAAAACAATATTTCTAAAATCTGTCCTTTCTTTTTCATCACTAACTATAATAAAAAATGCTCAAAAATTAGGTATGAATTTGCAAGGAGTTTCGCTTACATAAAGCAGCATTTCACTCCCACTGAAACTCCTTTCTTCATTCATTTTAGTGCTTGAAAGGGAAAAAATAGAATTGCTTCCCTGTTTAAGGAAACAAGCAGAAGTGAATGACAGCAACATCCCTTACAGGCTGGGCCAAAGACATAGGAGGTATCAGCACGTCCAGTCTTTTTCCATTACTCATGGGACTTTGGTGATGGGATTTTAGCCAGTGGGTTGACAGCACCAAAGATATCCTTGAAATAAAAGCAGCCTGATTTTCAAAATTACCCTATATTTGCTGCTCTTATTGACTGCAGTAAAACTCCACTAAACTGAAAGAAGGGACATTTTAGTGTACGTGTTTAGCCAACACTCAGGTTACTCTTCATCTTGAATGTCAGCTGTAAGGCATAATTTCTGTTACTAATGCTTAGTATCTCACCTAGCAAATACTTTTGAGATTTGACACCAAGGCAGTTATGTTAGAATGTTCTTTTTAAAGCCAAATTTAACAGTTATCTCTTGTTTTTCTTAATTTGTGTTAGTTAATTGCTTTTAAAATCAAAATTAACAGAGGCAGAGCTTCTCTAACACTCTGGGAGTGTGCTGGGAGCATGTTGTGCTACATCTACTCACTTCACTTCAAATTGCGTCAGATTTTGAAGTGTAACAGACTGTTAATGGGTGCTGTCACACACAGTTTGACACAACTATATCTCTACATACTGAATTTTGCAGACCTGATCTTGTCCCCACTGGAGCTATGAGAAGAGTTTCAGTCCTTTATGAAGGGCTTCTTTTAGTGTGTCTATGTATTTCAGAAGAGCTTCCTGAGGCTGCACTATTTAATAGCTGCTACTGGACAATATCTTTATTTTTTATTTCAGCATCATAGGCCTATCCCTGTTAAAGTCAACTGTCTATAAATTCATTCATTTCACAACTGCACATCCCTGAGTGCTATTGAAAGAGCAGATTTATATCACTGAATGCAAAGAGAACATCATTAATAAACAGCATAACAACATATATGATCCCAGTGTTTAGAACAACCAAAAGAATTCATGAAAGCCAAGAGGCTTTAGAAGAAGTCTCAGCAAAGGAAAGGGCTAAAACAGTGAGTGTGGAATAAACCTGAGAGGAGCAAACAGGAAAAATTTGGCACATTGGGCTGAAGTGAAGATATAAATGATATGAGTTGAAGTCCAGTCTAATCCACAGGAAAAAGAAAGCAGATAGTTCACAGCTCTTGCAACTACTGCAACTGTTCCTGCAAGTAGGAGATAAGGTGGCAAACTTGCCTCAAGATTTGAGTGAGGGGTGATGGAATGAGAAGGAAGATGGCAGGAAAGGATCACAGAACTCTTTAGTCCACCAGGTGAGGAAAGGTCTCCTCTGCTTCCACGGCTGTTAATTTTTTAGTGCTACCCCACCCCTTTCCAGTAACCTGAGTGGGTTTTGCTTTCTGAATATATGCTTAGGTAAAACAGAGTCCAGGCAGAAAACTGGACCTCTAAAGTGTATTTTAAAAGTGAATTAGCTACTTCAAGTATGGAAAGCTACCACTAAATCAGTTCATTCTGGAAAAAACTGACTTAGACATGTAGATCTCCAGGGTGAGCTATGTGGCTTTAGCAGAGAGATGTTCATGACAGCCTGTCATAGTTTAAGCCGTAACTCACGCAGTTTGCTCACTCACTCTCCCCTCTTTTTTCCCCCTGCTCCCAGAAGGATGGGAAGGAGAATGGAAAGAATATAACTCCCACTGGTTGAGATAAGCACAGTGCAGTAACTAAGGTATAACACAAGCCACTGCTGCTACCACCAATAATAATAATGATAAGGGAAATAGCAAGGGAAGAGAATACAAACACTCACCACCCTCTGACCAATACCCAGCCTGATCCGAGCAGCGATCTAACCCTTCTGGGTAACCGCCCCGAGTTCATATAGTGGGCATGATGTGCTTTGGTATGGAATACCTCTTTGGTCAGTTTGGGTCAAGTATCCTGTCTCTGCTTGTTCACTGCTTCCCCTCCTCCCTGGCAGAGCATGAGGCTCAGAAAGTCCTTGGTCAGACTAACCATTACTGAGCAGCAACCAAAAACATCGGTGTTATCAGCACTGTTCCCAGGCTGAAAGTCAAAAATGCAGCACTGCACTAACTACTAATAAGGAGAAAAAATGGCTGCTACTGCTGAACCCAGGACAGAGGTTTACTAGAAACTTGAAAGCATTAAGCTTTCATCTGATATTGAAGCAGTAAACCAAATTCTTGACTTCAGCAGCATTCATTTCAGACTGGCGTTAGCCAGAACAGTTGATCTGAGCCACAGCTAATGGAAATAAGAGGTAAATCTGATCCGGACTCCCATGTGGAAACTGGCAATATAGATTGATTGAGACATTATTTTAGAAATATTTCCTAGTCAATATTATGACTTCAAAGCTCAATGTCATGTCAAGTCTCCTGGCATGGATACATGACATTTATTAATAGAGGTGCTGAAGGACTGGCATCCAGTTGATGTCATCAGACAAATTACTTCTCCATTACCTATTGATTACTCTTCTGCTTGGCAAAGCATATGTGCTTACTTTTCATACCAATGGGAAATAAAAGAATTCAATATCTGACCACTTTAGGTAATTATCCAGTTCTTGAAATGCTGCATCTATAGCCAGATAAAAATTGCGGCTTTTCCAGCACCCAGTAATCTGTCTTCTCAGCAGAATGGTCCCAGAGAACATATTGCTCCTGGGTTCCTCACATTTCCCTGGATCTTTTCCATTAAATAATAGGTGTAATTCATGCTTCTGTCCTTATTTTCCACTATGTAGGACATAGTTAATCAAAGGATGATCTACAAGAAAGAATCATTAGAAGAGCTTGTGAAAAAGTTTGAAGTTTGGATCCTTCAGGTTTAAAAAAAAAAAAAAAAAAATCATGATTATTTAAACAGAAAACCTTGTAAGAAAGTGTCAGTTTTCACAAAATATGACAGGGGAAAAGAAACGTGATTTTTTAGATGATTTTTTCTTTAATGAGACAAAAAGGCTTTGTTCTGACTGTATTGCCCAGATTCATTTTGCTGAGCATGCTCCATCATATGTTGGACTGCACAGGCCAACATAATTTCTGATATTATTACCTTATCTCTGCAAAACATTTGGGCACTGCTGAAATCAAATGCTTATTTAGTCTCAGAATCAAACAGTAGATTGCTCTGCTTGAGGAGGCTTCTTTTTTTGCTTTAGTTTTCTCACTTTTCATGAAACCACCTAGTAGGACCCCAGACATCCTGATGTCTTCTGGTGACAGAATAATCTATTTCCTACTCACAGCTGAGAGCACAGTTAGAAGATCCAGACTTGTTCTTGTTCTCAAATTGCTGATCCCTTCATATGAAAAAAAAAATAGCACAACTCTCCTTCATATGAAATAAGCCTGGTGGTGTTGCTTCTATGTAAAGGCAATGTGAAGGTGACCGAGATAGGAGTTCTAAAAGGCAGTTTATGACGATGGGAATGTGATGGGCAAGTTTTCAGGTTGCAGCCTGTTGAAGAAACGATGGAGAATGACCAAGTGCCATTAGAATGGTGAGAAACTAAAAGTTTCTCTATTAGCATTGAGAAAAAGGGGATTTGTCTTCTCCTGAGTCACTTCACAGAGAAGAGCTCAGTATCTCTGGTTGTCCTGCAGCATTCCTTTTTCTCAGACAATATTGAATCCATGGCAAACTCTGTCTTTCCTGCTTCCCAAACCAGAAAAAAGAAACACCCTACTGGCATGCAGTGAGCACCTTGGTTATTCTGTAGTCTCTGCTTTGAAAACTTCACATAGTTTCTTGTCATCACATGATTGTCTGAACACTGTTATTATTTGTTAGCGTTAAGAATGGGAAAATAGGATTACCCATAAACTGCTGAATGAACTCTGAAAAAGAGACAATACTGAGGAACTATATTTTGTTATTTGTTGACAGTAGTGCTTTGTATGTGGGAAGTGGATGCATGGGCTGCTATAGAGCTATGGAAAGTGTATGTTTGACAGGGTGATGCTTTCTCCATCTGCGAGTAAGATCAGTAGCTCTTGCTCTACTGCCTCCA
Organism: Psilopsiagon aymara; assembly: GCA_024733675.1. NCBI lineage: Eukaryota > Metazoa > Chordata > Aves > Psittaciformes > Psittacidae > Psilopsiagon > Psilopsiagon aymara. The sequence goes on from JANRGW010011787.1 coordinate 5,022, forward strand.
GCCCTTTTAACCAGAGTGACTTTTCCTCAGCATGAATGAAGTCCTGACCCTTTCCTATTTGCTTAGTGAGCCCTGTTACTCCTATATCCGTAATAAGCAATATATATGTATTTATCTATATCCATGCCTGAGAGTTATTCATACTTCCCAGTGTTGAGTGAGCTAGAACTCACGCCATCTTGCAGAAGATGAAGAAATGAGGAGACATTAGCTTTTTATTTCTTCTGGGATGTATGTAAGTGCTTTTGGCAAGTGACTACTTCAGTTTTAACAGCTGAAAGTTAAGCAACCTTAAAAGAGAGTACAGTTTTGTGTTCACTGAAATAGAAAGGATAACTTTTCTGGCATGATGGAGGTTTTTGAATGTTATTACATGCCCTGTGAGCAACTGGGGTTTTAAGATTACAGTTCCAGAACAGAAACCTATTGAGTGATACGCCGGGGACTTGAGACTGAAACAAGCCATGTAGATCTGTTATTGAGGATGAGGTATGTACAGCATATAACCAGCATCCGAAATATGTGAGCATGTCTCTCAAAAGGATGTTTGTTGCAAGTTTAGTAGAAGTGGTGGAGATTTGTTAGTGTTTCCAAAGAATTCTCTTCCATGAAAAACTGAGAACATATTAAAACTAAGTGAATCAGGCACTCATCTGTACCTCATGTGGCCAACACCCTTCCCTTATCTCTTGGGATAGGTATGCTGGCAGACAGAGGAGACTGAAATCAAGCTTCTGCTTCTTTGCAGAAGAAGCTTCGAGCTTCTTTGCTACAGACTGTAGCAAAGATTCTACCAGCTTCAACATGGCAACTGTCACCCAGTTATTGCTCTTTTTAGGAACAAGAAGCTACACCAACAACCTGCTTGCCTTTTGTAAAGAGCTATGCATCAAAAAGGCGGTGGCATGAGGTATTTGGAAGAGTCTTGTTGTTATGTGCTGATTAAGAGAAAACTCTAGGAACAAACTTGCCAACAAAGTTTTCAAGTTGACAAGCACGTATTCTTTATTGTGGCGCCGGGAGCCATGGGGGAAAGCTCCTCCTAACGTGTGTCTCCATATTGCTACACAAGCAGTCCCTATATAGCTACAGAGCATACACACATATTGATGAGGCTATGTATGGATTACATCATTTTCCAGAAAGTTCCCTGCAGGCGTACAAAAATGTGGTGGGGGTCCCTGGGGTCGTTTACTACTTCCAACAATCTTCATCACTGCTGGCAGCCTCTGAAGCACACACAGTAGATGTTTATGCTAGCTTAATTGGTTCATTAACATCACAGACATAACAATCATCCCATCCTCCTACTTATCAGTTAGCCTAACTGCAGACCATCCTGGGCTCCTGCCATTCCAGATACTCCCTATCTTTGCATCCTGTTCTTCTAGCCTGTTTTTCTTACACTCATTTTGTACTAAGGTCATAAAGGCCTAAACTATGTCAACTGCAGCAATTTATCTTGTAGAAGAATTCTCATTATGTTCTCTAGCTGTACTCTGTATTTTTTCTGTATATCATGCATCCCAGTAATACTTCATTGCTACTGTTACAAAGACATCAAACTTAACATTACTTAAAATTGATTCTGAAGGTTTATATATTCCATTCTCCAATCTTGCACTCCCCTTGTCTCAGTGCATGTGCTAACTACAGAAAATAGCAACTGGATTATGAGCTGTAAAAGTGGGACTCACTTCACTTAGTCAAACCATGTTAAGTAAATCATGCAAAGTTCTATATACACAGGGTAAAGTTACCTCCAAGGTGTAATTCATTGTGTCCATTTCAGTACAGAAAAAAGCCACCGCATTGAGGTGGCAGTGGATGGGAGGTAGCATGCTGCATTTGGGGGAAGAAGTGGATAGACAAATTGATAAAATAGGGACTAGATAAGTGGACAGGGGGGTAGACTGAAATCTGACTGAACTGTTAAGCTCAAAGGCTTGCAATCTGCCATAAAGTCTGTCTGGAGCCCAGTAACGTTGCAACCCAAGGGTTGTAATGGAAACAAATATTTTATAACATCCTTGTTAATGGTCTGGACTGAGTACACTCTCAGATAGTTTGCAGATGATAAAAAAACAGGAGGAGGCACTGATATGGTGGGTGGCTGTGCTGCCATTCAGATGGAATTGAACAGACTGGAAAAACTGGCAAATCGGAACTCCATGAAGTTGATCAATGGCAATGCTTCAGGAGACTCCATCAGGGAAAGATTATTCTCCCTTGGATGACAAATTCTGAACCTGAGGGGACTAAGAGCACACACTAGTTAAGGCTGGGGTCTGACCCGCTAGAAAGCGGTTTCCAAAAGGGCCCTGGGGCATTCTGGTTGACAAGTTTACTATAAGCCAGCAATGTGCCCTTGCAACAAAGAAAGCCAGTAGTCACCTGGAGGAATGTTGCCAGGCATCTGAGGCAAGAGGATACACATATGCATAGATGCTGACCCTTGCCTAACAGTACAATCACTCTGAAACTGAGCAATGTGCAGGTATTTCCCAAACAAGCCCTGATTAACTTGGCTGGGAGCAGGAGGATGTTGGTTGTGTCATTGCAGTGTCATGCCCTAATGTTGCCCTGTACGCTAACTTTTTATTCTGTGGTCAGCAGAATGCACTGGTGCAAGATTGCTGACTAACAAGCAGAAATATTCTCTCTTCATTTCTGAAGCCGGACCCCTGCCATTTTGACTTACTTCACCTTTATTGTTCGGAACCCTAAGTAGAAATACTAGAAAGGTTTCAAAAGGGTGGATAAGCAGACAAAGCAACCTTATCCATGACTTCCCAGTGCTGTTGGCTTTGTCAGTGTGATGCTAGACACAGACAGATGCAGATGATTCCCAGTTTTTACTGTACCTCATTGGACAGGGTAAACAGCACAGACACTCCTGCTCTTGGTTTAATAACACTTTCTGCAGATTGCTTTCTTGGATTAACATCGTGCCTTTGTTTAGCTGTCAAAAATAATTCATGCAAGAGTGCTAAACTTATTTAAGGCAAATAATGGCACAATAATGAATATAAACCATGTAGCATTGCACGGTGGATGAAACACATGGGGAAGAAGATGAAAGAATTAATAACTACAAATACTGGAAATGGATTCTTTTTTAAAGATAAACACAGAGTGATAAATATCAGCCTAAAAGCAAAAGTGTGTGCAGCATGGAAACAAGGTGTAGACAAGCAGAACAGTCACCTCTTAGAGCAGCAGAAATATAATTAGAAAATGTCTGGCAAGAGGAACTAAGTCATCTTTAAAGAGTGCCAAAAACTAATGCATAATGCATTTGATTACATGCTTTGCTTTTTGTGTACCCAGAACTTTTGGTGGTATCCTAGGGAGATCTGGCAAAGTCAAAGCATGAAGTGAACCTCTTAATGGGAATCCAACGTGAATTCTTTGTCACTTACATCCTTTCCATCCTTAAACAGGCTTATAGGATTTTATACCATTTCTCAGCACTGCAACACCTGAAAGCTGATCTCAGCAGGACTGATGTACATAATGTTACATTTGAGCTATTTATATGGAACAGAACATTTATCTGGAGCAGCACTGCAAGTTTGATTTAATCTTTTGTTTTGGTATTTTTTTGTTGTTTGCTTTTAACATACTATTATATTAAGTATATGTAGTGTTCGCATCGCAAAAGAGAAAAGCCAAAGATTCATCAGACTTCATTAAACAAATAGAATTTCACAAGATGAAAACCTGATTTAAGCACATTTATGCAAGTCTTTAAATCCTTCACTGTTTAAAGCACCATAATGTTGAGCATGTTTTTTTCAGTCCATAGACAACAAGGTTTAATAAATGTATTTGCTTGGGAATTTTTTCTTGTGGTACAAAAGTAAATTTTATTTTACAAGGTTCCTATTTAAAGTATTTTTTTTTTCTGAATAAGAAATTAATGCGAGGCAGAAGTAGGTGTAAAGGTGGGTCTCCTTTCCAATGAGGTATCCTAAGGGTGCATGCAAGAGAAACATCTCTAAGGCTGTGGAGCAACATTTTTCTTGTTCACATGAGCAAGGGTCTGAGGATAGACAGGATAACTCAGACAATGTTACATTGCTTTCTAGTGATAAACAGGTATCCTGGCCTTTGCAGTCACACTGGCCATTAGTGGTGGTGGCTAGGGCAAGCTTGAGAAAGGCAGATCTCATCAGGCTGGTGAAGATCAACTACTTTTTCTTTAATGATTTCAGCAGTGCGAAAGATTTAATTCTCCAAAGGAGGTCATCCAGATTTTTTTTGGAAGACTTTTTAATCATTGCAATTTAGAGGAACTGAGGCAGTTTTGGTCCAAGAACTGTACTAGGAAAAGCACACTCAAAACCTTGCTGTCCATGGATATTAAGTTTATGCGATATTAAACCATTGCTCTGGTTCCCAACCTGGACATCTCAGGGACCAGGAAAGTTTTCTTCTCCATGTTTTTAAGTCCTAGTTTGGATGCTGGAAAAGAAAAATGGTAGAGAATACTTACGGTTAGAAATACGTGATAGCAAGGATGAGCTGGGTACTCCCAGTGACATCAGTCTTTTATTTCCTATCATTGTGACTTTCATGCATTGAGGTCCAGAAGGGATTTTTTTCCTAAGTTTGGCTTTTTGAAGAGTAAGAAAGTGGATTGATTTCTCCTGTAGAACGGGATGTAGTTGTTTTCCTAGAGTGCCTGTCAAAAAGTACATAACAAAGGTAAAAGGTACTTAGCAAGTCCTCTGTTAGAGGAGATATCTAAAGCAGGGATGCAGCAGCCACACTCCACTGCACACTACTAATGTATCTCATTATTTGTGTGGGTTTTCGTTTCCCACTCTATCTCTTTGGTCATTGTAGGATGTTGGGAAGAAGGTCTGCAGTGTGAGGATAAATGTTATCTGAGCCAGATTAAAAAAAATTCAGAATCTGTCACTGTCCTGGTTTCAGCTGGGATAGAGTTAATTTTCTTCCTAGTAGCTGGTATGATGCTGTGTGTTGGGTTTAGTTTGAGAATAGTGCTGATAACACACTGGTTTTTCAGTTATTGCTCAGTAGTGCTTAACCCTGATCAGGGACTTTTCAGTCCCTCATGCTCTGCCAGTGAAGAGGGGCACGTGAAGCTGGGAGGGAGCAGAGACAGGACACCTGACCCGAACTAGCCAATGGGGTATATATCACAGCACACCATGACCAGTATAAAAACTGGGGCAGTTACCCAGGAGGAGCCCTTTTGCTACTTGGGGGTGGGCTGGGTATTGGTCAGCAGGTAATGAGCAATTGTGTTATGCATCACTTGCTTGTTTGTTTTAATCTTTTTGTTATTTCCCATTTCAGTAGTAGTAGTAGTATGAGTGTTACACTATACCTTACTTTGATTATCAAAATATTCTTATTTCAACCCAGAAGTTTTACCTTTTTTTCTGATTCTTCTCCCCATCCCACTCTGTGTGTGAGGTGGTGATGGGAAGGGAAGGGACAATGAGCAAGCAGCTGCGCAGTACTTAGTTGCCAGTTGGGGTTAAAGCAAAATGGTCATTTAGTGAATGTGGCAATGAAAGGTTTGGGGGCTACATTTTTTAACTCCCACTTTTTGTCTTTTGCCAGATTTGACCTGAATTCACATATTCGGGTAGGAAAGCTCAAAAGGTTGAGCCCAATTTTGAAAGAGAAGTGTTGAACACCAGTTCATTTGTCTCCATCTGACCTACAGAGCTGTTCAGAAACAAGAAGCTCTGGCTTTTGTTAGAAGCAAGGGAAATAATTTGTCACTAAGCTGTGTCTTTCTTGTTTAGAAAAATTATGTATGTTTTTTCTTTGTCTAAGGCAACGTGAAGGCTGGATATTAAAAAACATTTTTTGCGTATTGGTATTGAATAGGGTATGCAAAGCACCTTGATGACTGTTTTTCTTTCAATTCAGTGAGTGTTAGGTGATTTAGAAAATGCCGATAAGTACTTCTCTTACCTTTCTATAAATATTTTAAAATATCTGACCTGCATGACACAGATAAAAGCAGACAGTTGCAATTTGGGTGCTTTGTGGAGGGTGAATGATCCAACTGATTATCTGGCTTCCCTCCACACTAAAGTGTCTTCTCCCACAGTGGCCCTGAGAAGGACAGGACATTCTGAAGTTAATCAATGTTACACACATGAGTAAGGAAGTGGAACAGCCTCATCTGACATCCAGGAAGATCCTCCTAACATTGTAGAAGTAATTTTGGGAAATGTTCCTGCAGGGAATAGATCTTGGCAACATGTGAGTCGCTTAAACCAAGACTGGGAATAAACAGAGCAAATCTAAGCTTTTCTTGAAGGGACACACTGTGAAAATTCAGGCCATATATTTATTTGCATGCGATTTGCCAAGGTGTCAATTTCTAAACATATCATTTGAAGACATTCAGATGCTCTTGGGGCTCTCACCATGATGTGTACACATCTTGCTGAGGAGGTGTGGGAAAGAATCTGTGCTTCTTCCATGTCCAATTCTGTTCTACTTTTGGAGGCTTTTTTAGGAAAAAAAAAAAAAAAATTGGATTTTTGGGACTTTTGGGGAATTTTGGAATTTGGAAACTCAGATTAAAGAATCCTCCTTGAATTCTTTAAGCTGGGAGGATTTCTTTCCTTTGCTATTAGATGTTTTGGAGAAGATCCTTTGCTCTGTCGAAGATAGGAAATATCCTGTGGGGAGGACTGAGAGGGGAAAACATTTTTAAGAAGCATACAAGTCCAGTGAAGAGGCCTCATTTCATCTCACCAAAAAAAAAAAAATAAAAAAACTCTATCAAATTCTCTCTCCTTTTTTTTCTTTTTACCAAACTATAACACTTAGCAACTGTCGCCAGCTGTGGTGGGTCAGGAGATTGGTGCCAGCCGCTGTTGACATTCATATTTACATGTCCTTGAGTGTGGCAAGAGCGTTTCCTTGAACTTATGGTGGGTTTTTTTCTTGTTTGATGATCTAGCTTGTAAAACCGGTTAGAGCAGACTGGAAGAGAGCGAATGCTTCATTTTATTTTAAATTCCTGTCACTTGTTGTTGCTAGAAGCCATAATGTAGCAAGCCAAATGCCACAGTATAGAAGTGAAGATATTTTGCTTCTACAGGCTCTTTCTATTCTGCACTGCAGCTCTGAGTTGGTGTTTGATAGCTGCGCCCTTCAAATTCAACATTTTACGGATCCTCTTGTGGTTGAAACTTTCCAAAGAATGCCAATAAACTTTCTCTGAGCACGCACCAAACATTGTATGCCAATATAAAACTATTCTGACTTTTCTAGCTGGTTTGGAGATAAAAAATAAAAATAAACAAATAAATAAGAGATTCAAAAAAAAAGAAAAAAAGATTGTTTCTAACTCCCGGCAATTTTTCTGAGATCTCATCTCCATGGACATGTGGGAGGAAAAAGGACATGGAGGACTGGTCTTCTTCCTTCTCTCCCAGTTTTGTCAGGCCTGCACTAGCCAAAGAAGAGCTGATTTACAGACAATACACACCAATTTACCCACTGCTAAATTCTCTGTGCGGACCTCTAAAGTATAGATTTTCATAGGCTTGAAGGGTGTTGCAATAAGAACTCTACTTTGGTAGAGTTCTTAGTGCAGCAGGGATTTGAAGTTCATGCTGTAATAAAATATCTGATAATAAACTCTTATGTAATTATCAGTGCTCTCTTTCCTTCAGAAACTTCCAACAGACCTGACTTCAAAAAATAAGGATCTTTGCCACATAGACTAGGTCAGGTATGCCTTACATCACCAGTAAACACTGCATCTAATATTACATCTATTTTTACTAAAGTCAAAATTACTATTTTAATGCATTATTAACTGGTATTTTTCACTGGAATGTGTCACATGAAAGTATATCACTTAGCATCCAAGTGTCACAAAAAACAGAGATGTGAAGGCGCGCATCACCTGCAAAAATCAAAACAAATTAACAGAGCCAAGTGCTTGCTGATTTCCTCACAGGCAATGTCACAGTGAACGGCCACATTCTGTCCTTGGTGTCACTAATGTAACTTGCAACAGGAGCTCTGACAATAGGTGTTTTCATTATATTCTGGTTGTACAGCAGAAGAGTAAATGTAGTACCTGGGAAGAGCTGTGTGACTGAATCAGTGAAAAATGTAGATGACAAAGGTGTAATGTGGTTTCTCAGTTGGCTTAAACAAAGGCTGCTACTGAAACTGAGTCCCTCCTCATCTCTGCTGACCTCATCTCTGCTAAATGGCTCCTCTCCTCTTCAAGGCTCATGTAATTTTACTGAGTGAGTGGAATTTTAGAATCGTAGAATCATAGAACAGTTAGGGTTGGAAAGGACCTTAAGATCATCCAGTTCCAACACCCCTGACATGGGCAGGTACACCTCCCACTAAATCACGTCACCCAAGGCTCTGCCCAACCTGGCCTTGGACACCGCCAGGGATTGAACATTCACAGCTTCCCTGGGCAACCCATTCCAGTGCCTCAGCACCCTTACAGTAAAGAACTCCTTCCTCACATCCAATCTGAACTTCCCCGTTTAAGTTTTAACCCATCACCCTTTGTCCTATCACAGCAGTCCCTAGTAAGGAGTCCCTCCCCAGCATCCCTATAGGCCCCCTTCAGATACTGGAAGGCTGCTATGAGGTCTCCACGCAGCCTTCT
>JANRGW010011788.1:0-27797 GCA_024733675.1 Psilopsiagon aymara
GCTCCTGAGCGCCGGGGCTCCTCTTCCGGCCCTTGGGCACCCTGCCACAGCCTCACCGCGGCTGTTGGACACCGAGATGGCGGCGAAACGCGACGGTCGGAGATGGGGAACAGCGTCCGGCACCGGGGGAGACAGCGCTTTGCTGCGGTTCCACCTGCCTCGAAAGCTGCCGGCGTGCACCAGCCTTAGCACATCCCAAACGCAATGTGTGCCTTCTGCTGTCCGCCCTGCTCCAGACAAGCTAATGGAAGCACCAACGTGGGGTTTCGACCCGATGGGTCTCTTCAGTGCACAGCTATTAACTTTTGTTGCCATTACTTCAGTTCCTGCGTGCGTTGCTTTTGTTTCGGAGTCAACTGGATCTGTGCCCAGTGGGTAAAATGTGGTTGAGTGTGGAGACAGGCAGTGGCCAAGTAACAGTAAGATCGTGTTCTCAAGCTATGTGTACTGCTTAGCTGACCCTCGACTGCGGTCATTGCTCCTTGTCTTTGGTGCCAGAATGCAACTGAAATGCCAGAATACACTGATCCAACAGCATCATTTCTTTGGCTGAAAGAGCAAATCTCAAATGCACGTTTGCACGTACCATGCACAGCATTGCTTCACAGACAGAATTCTCTTAGTTCACCGTTAAGTCATCTTTGGGAAGCTGTTCACCTCATCTTTGTTTTCTGTGTTGGATAAAACAGCGAAAGCACAGCTAGGCCTGGGGCAGCCAGACTGCAGTTTTCTGGAGGCATCATGAAACAAAACTCATCCCATCTTACACAGCTCGGTGACAAATGTATGACTTTACTACATACCTAACTCACACCGCTGTGTTATGGGTGCTGTCAATCACCTTGAGGAACTGTGAGGCAACAGTTACTACTGCTGATGACATTTAACCTCAGCTGAGTTTCTGAGTGACAACAGACATCAGATATCAAACTACTGTGTTTTACATGTGGGAAATCAGCAATCTCATCTGTTGAGGGTCTGCCTGGGCAGGAAGCTCCCTTATTGCCACCTCAGTTTAAAACCCAAGCACCTTCTGGTTTGGTTTGCAATCCCTTGTGCATGCTTCTGAAAATACATAGAAATTACAAGGACTCCAATGCTCCTGTTTGCATTGCAATGGCATCATACCAACAGCACTTCACCGGCTGGGACAGACACAATAAGAAGTCCACCCCCCACCAGCCTCCCCAAAAACCAAAATACACGTATAATCACGTCAGAATTAAATGTTCTCCATTTATTGAGCATCTAGTTTCAATCAGCATTTTCTAGGCATCACAGCAGGAAAGAACTTTAGCATGACAGCTGAGCAGCCCTTCTCATTTTTACAGAGATTTTCCCTGATGCATAAGGGGCAGTATGGAGACATATAAAAAAGGAATTAGGATGTCCATATTTGTTTGATGTTTATTAAAATTCCACACTTTGCTTTTCCTTCTCCCATAGTGATGCAGTGTTGTCTGGAAAGCAGGCCACAGTGTGGTAGGGGAAAAACAGAACAAAAAACTTAACCATAATTACAAGCCTCCAGGGAACTACAAAGAGTATTGATGTCCCAGTATACTGACAGCCGAAGCAAAGCAGAGTCAATACAAGACCTTGGTACAAGTGAAACCGAGTGAGAATGCTGGTTAATTTATCGTTCAACAAGTACTCTAGTCTTACATACAACATATCTTCAGTGGTGTTTCTAACTTGAGGCTAAGCAGAAATTTCTGGTTGCATCAGCAACCATCACAGCCAGATGGCCTTTCATGTGAGGGGCAAAAGCAAACAAAAAGCCAACTACACTCACAGAGAGGTCAAACAGACCCTTTCCCTGCTAGAGGCATTCGGCACCAGACCCTCAGCTGCCTCCTTCCTTAAGCCATCCAGCATTAGCCATACCTGCAGCTTGTACATCTTAACAGTATCCCACAGAAATACTCCTTCCTTTGGAGTATCTGGGTTATGGGACTCACAAAAATCTGGGCAAGAAATGAGAAAAAGCTTTAAACTATTTGGTGAAGTTTACAGATGAGCCTGTTGTGATACTCAGGAAGACAAAACAGAACACTGTTGAACTTGCTGAGAGCAGCAAGTTCCAGTTACCTTGAATTGCTGCCAGCTCTCTAGCTACACTGTGGAAAGGGAAACGGAAAGGCAGCTCCAGTGGGAAGAAGTCCACTGCCAGGTTTAGGAAGAGAATAGTAGCATCTTCCCAGTGTTTTGTTTAGGGAAAGAATGGCACCATGCCAGTGGGATTCTACGCAGTCCCAACTCTTAGATAAGTGAAGAAGGGGGAGCCAGCTGGTGGGAAAGAAGTTTCAGACAAGCACTCCATCAGGGACTAACACCAGCTATTGTGTCTGGGCACTGACAGTGCTGAAGTACTGCACACAGCTGCCTGCCTACATGAGCAGGCTATCCAACTAAAAGTTAATTTAACTAAGGATTGCTCAAGATAATTAGTTACCCTATACATAAAATGTGAACATTAAACACATCTATGGTTATCTACACTACCTATAGGAAGAATACCTTTATTTGTAAGTCATCTCATACTTACTAAATGGCTTTTGTTTATCCCCTATGGCTGTCTTGCCTTTAGTGACCATCATCTCCTTCCACCCTAGCCCACCCCTCAAGAAACCTGTACTGCAGTATTGTGTGGAGCCTTTTAGTATTTCATGTTGCACAGCAACCTGAAATAAAAGTTCAACCAGCTCACAGATTAGTGCTGAAGGCTTCTTTCAAGATGATTCTAACACTGTAACTCTTGTTTTATTAGTGGGTTATTCAGTGCTGTTAAAAGCTGTAGTAAACCTGTGACAGAGCAGAGAACAGTCAAGTAGTTGCAAGTTCCTCTACAGAGTTTCTTTGGTAGAAAGGTATTTTAGGTAGGCTTGGAGAACTTCTTGGTACCAGGTACTCTGAGATGAGAGTATTTCCGCATCGAAGCGTAAAATATAGTTACAATTAGGAAGAAAGGTGTGACTTTTGTTTGCCTTTTAATTAGTCCAAGATGAAATACAGAATGTCACATTCAAAAGTGTTTGCTGATGTTATGTTATTGAAGATGGTCAGGTAGTTGTGTTCCCACTGCAGTTACCCTTCCTATTCAAACACTCAAGACAGCCAGTTTGACACATTATTATTGGAAAAAATTATATTTTGGAAGAACTCACTACAGAAGGTGACAGAATTCCAAAAATCAAATTACATGAAAATATACATCGCAATTTTCTTTGTACATTAGGTGAGGAAAACTCTGAAGTAGAAGGCAAAGAATATGAAGCGCCACAGAAGAGAGAAAAGGGAAAAGGAGGGAGACTATTTTTGATACCAAACCCAGAAGTAGTTAGTTATTTGAAAAGCCTACAGATGTGCATGCTTGAACTCAACCTTGATTAAAAACAAGCCTCCCACACGCACCTCCCACCCCACAAACAGGCAATGAAAAAGGCAAAAAAGAAGAATTCACCCATAAAAAGCAGCTCATTCCTACCTTGGACTAACTTAGTCAACTGAACTTCCAAATAAAAGCGCTCAAGTGCCTTGGAAGTTAAAAATCCAGCAGGCTGCTCAAGGGTGCTCCATGGCCAGTTTATTGCTATACCCAAGTCAAGAAGTATGTGCAACTGGGTTTAAAAAAGGGGTGAGAAGGGGAGGAAAAAAAGCACCTTTGAGACTACAAAGGTCATCATAAAGATGACACAAGTAATTGATAGCAAATCCTTTCAGGGCTCAATTCGGACAATTCTCTGTTCTGATGGGGGGAAGTAAAAGTGACCATATTTCCAAAACAAAAAAACGAAACAAAACAAAAAGAGATAATAAACTTGAATAAGCAAGAGATCTTAATTAAGCCTCAGTGGGTCAAAGGAAAATTAAAGTGGGGGAGAAAAAAAAACCAAAAAACAACACAAAACCCCAACTTTGTCCTAATTAGTTTTAGTCTGACATGCTTCACAAGGTGTTGTTGGTTTGTCTTTTAAACTGAGAGGAAACAATGAATAGGGAGAGGAAAAACCTGCTAAAATCTTTAGAATTTACACGAATCTATTCCTAGCTACAGACAGCATTATTTGGTACAATGTGTATTTGTGGATGTACATGAACAGTATATATATTATCCGGATCATGTTGTGCTATGTACACATCTTTACAATTCTTCCTGAAGGTTAAAGCAGTTCATTAGATTTCAAAATGTGTAATCATCTTATGTTGGCACTTGTTAGGCTCTTGTCAGCATTGATAACTGGCATGTTTTATTGCAGCCCAGTTCCAGCCAGTGTTTGCCAACTTGTAACAACAGAAGTCACAACAGAAGTCCAGCAATAGGTGGGTAGAGTGCAGGAAAAAAAAACAGTGCCATGTTTCTCAATTGGAGACCTACAAAGAAATCACAGGTATTAAAACAAAACCCCTCATTACCCTCAATTATCTTAAAGATGTTTAATAGTGTTTCAGGATCAAGGAAGATAATTACTCCTTGTTCAAGAACTTTACATACCTCTAAAGAGAAGATGCATAAATCCATAATCACCTGAGAAAGACTCTAGTTAGTTCAGCATACTGTGTATCCATGCTCAACTACCAGACTTTCAGGCTCCTCTTACTGGCGTTGCTTGTCAAGCACACGGTGCACAAACACTTGATTATTCCCACATGGGGCTAAATGCTTGTAGATTTACCACTGAAACCTCTGTGCATCACTTACTGTGAATGATGGATGCTGCTTCAACAGCAGAGTGCTGTACAAAATGGCACAGCAGTGCTTTATTAAGCAGTTAACATCACAGCTATCAAGTCAGACCATACTGTTTTGAAACCAGCTATACAGCCCCTTCTCATCCAATTTATTGCCCATCACTTAGAAGGAGTCACCAGGACTTAAAAAAGCTTCTGCCTTCCAAAAAAGCAATACAGCCAATTACTTCAGTATTTGTCATGCGCATTGTTTCTCCAAGGCCAAGTTTAACATGGCAACAGAGCTGAGGTCAGCTGAGGATACGCTGGAGCATTACTCGCTGTTAATTCCTTTCTCCAAGACAGCAAAAAAAAGAAACACCCACCCTATCAGCCACATTAGCAGTTCTTACACTCTAGTTACAAGCAGCTGCACAAGACACTCAGTTCTTTTGCTTAGTCTTTTGATCAATATTAAGCATTTTCATACTCTCTCTACACTGGAGAAATCTCTGTTCAATCACTGTGTTGCTGCAGGGAACAGATACTGCAGTACTAGTCTGTCACAGATGGAGCCTTTCCCCAGCCCCCACAATTCTTACAAAAGCACAAGAAAGGAAGTATCTTCTGTACAACCCTGGTGAAGAAGCACTCACTAGCAGGAGCATTTAGTAAGCTGTTCTAATTGTTCAGACAGCACAAAACCTTTAAAATAAATGCAATGCCATCCCCCAAGTCTGTATGCTGAAGCTAAACAGCACATATGATTTGGGGCTTCTCCAGCCAATGGGTCAGCATAGTTTATTTGCCAGTCCAACCTTTAAGAAAAGGCAGCTTCAACATGAAGCTCTATTTTACTGTGAAAAGCAGGAGTGGGAAATTATTAGCTACTTGAAGTTTTTCCTAGATTAAAGTGACCAAAGGCCAGGTATTTTAAAGGACATGTTTTAATACAGAGCTTTCTACAAGAGCTTATTGTAAAGAAAAAGGTCAAATTAACATTAGGATGTGATTGCTCAAATGAGTATCTTGAGTGAGAAGCTCATTTTTAACAGAGCGGCAGAAAGTACAGCTCTCAGTCACCACTCTCACGTCAGCTCTCAGGTCAAAACTTGTCCAGGCTCTCAGATATGCCACGATTCAGTTTCAAGCATAATAACTTTTTCTGAAGCTGTTTCTACACCTTCCTCAATAAAATAACTTTTCTGGGCCGCTGAAAAGAACATCACCTTTCTTGATATTACTGATGAGTAAATACCTAACCTTGATCCCTTCTGATGTGCTAGTAGACTTTCTGTTAAAATTCCCAGATACCTGAAGCAATCCTTTGTGAATGGTTCCTAACAACCTCACCAAAGTCTTGATTTAAAACCTGCCATGCAACATGCCACCAGCATCTTCAAGACACTCCACAGATTTATACATGACCTTGAGATAGCAAGACAGGATGCTTTTAAGATTCAAAAAAGTGTTCCTCACAATAATGAGCATTATAGAATGATTAGTCCCTTCTGTTACAGCTCCAGTAATCCCTAGGCACTATTAATAAAGCAGGATGAATACTGATAAAGAAAATTTCAACTTCTGAACAGCATAAAAGCAAGAAAACTACAGAGGTTCCCCAATCTCAGCAGAAGGGGCTGTTCCTGCACTTGAAATTTCTTTTAGCCTTTATGTCGTATCACATACAGCCGAAGAACTCCACTGAGACCATGCGACTGAGGAGAGAGTTTTGGATTTTTTTTTTTTTTGCCTTTGAAGGGAAAAAAAAAATAGTTCAGCAACACTTGGGCAGGAAATCCTCACCTCAAGTAACTGACTTGTCTTTGAAATGTTACTTACCCTGAAAAAAGTGAAGCTACTAGCTGCTGAATAAGTGTCACTCAAAAGCAGTTTCTTGGCTTTTTCTTACACAGCGGGCAACTTTTCTTTTAAATTCTCCATTTCTGTCTTCTCTCCATTCTTTCTGCAATTGAATAGACAGCTTTCAGTTGTCAGGCCTGTAACAATGTACAAGTTCTAGGAAGAGGCTTAGGTGTTTATATATTTTCAGCCACTGGCCATAGGCAACACTCAAATTTGCTTACAATCAGAGACAGTCATTGCAAACCTGTGTCATTCAGGATGCTTGCTCTGGGTTTCTATGGAAGCTCCCCACAAGAGAGTAAACAGCCCTTCCCCCTGGTATTTTACTCATTCTCCAAGGCTAACCTGGTGGCTATCAATATTTCACAATGTCTAGGCTGAGATCTATTTACTTCAGTTTGCAAGTAGCAGCAAACTCAACCTGTAGATCACAAACTGTTGTTATGGGTTAGATAAAGTATCTTTAATTGCAGTGATGAAAGAAGACACATAGCTACTGTGGAGCCAGGAGTTATACTGAGATTACGACAGTTTCAACTCCCTCTCAATTTAGCCAGACCTTCCAGGGTAGAAATACAGGAGTAACAGTATTGAGAAGAGTCACGCAGTGTTCTTAGAAAGGAAACACCTCCTAGTTAGATATGGCTGCGAGATACTGGCTCCATGAGAAAAACCTGAACAGAATTCTCAGCACACTTCTGAGAATGCTGTCTTCAACAAGTATCCAATTTCAGAACTGCACACATGAAGAATAAAGGCAGAGATGAACAGGAAGACAGGCAAGAGGCAAGTCTGAACCTAGAGATATGCACACCAAAGGATCATGAAAACCCACAGGGAAAAGTGCAGCCAGTTTTCAGGTTTTTGGGCCAGCCTTATGACAAGCTCAGATGAAAGCACAGGAGCATCATACACCATGACTAAGGCTGACATGCTGAGTACTGCCTTGCAGTTAGGCAAGAAGTGGTGAGAAAACATGAGGAACACCTTATTTTATTTAGTAAGTTCTCCAGTTCTTAGTTTTGGATATAAGCAATACATTCTTACTGCAGGTGTGAGCAAAGGGGTCCCCACTGTTTAACCTGAAGCAACCCAGCACACCTTCCTACTCGGAGGGAAGGTTGTGGCACATCTGAGTGAGATAATCAGGGTAACTGACACATCTAACATTCACACCCCCAAGCTCGTGTAGCCAGTCAGCACATTGGAAAGCCCAGCATGTCTTATCTTCCCAGTGAAAGCACAAATAAGGCCACTGATTAATTTGTTCTTTTTCAGCAATTTATACACCAAGCATTTTGTTCCTTGGATTGGTACACGGGACAGCTTAAACATGGCTCAGGGCCAAGAAAAGCACTGAATTTGTGCCCTCCTAGCTTCAGATCCTTAGGCTCTGTTCCCATTTTTTATATTTGTAGTTCTCTGAAGCAAGGGTTCAGAACTGAAGAGCAAAGTTTCCCATTTGACAGCAATCGCTCTAAAACTCTCATTTTAGATCATCAACTGTTCTATTTGGTTCTCAGTTGTTTATTCAGGCTCCTATCCCTCATTTTTCTCACACTCTGAGACAGTACTCCAAGATGTACAGTTCATTTTTCCAGGAAGCAGGTAAATGCCCTGCTCCTATAATGCTGTGAACTACCTGTAGCACCTTAATCTCTAGACTGACCTAAAACCAGACATTCATGAAAGCAAAGTGTCTTTTAGTAACTGCTAAATACTGTTGCTGCAGTAAGCTTGTGCTTAGTAAATCAAGTAGAAGACATCTTGATGGCAGCTCAGAATTCTTCATTATCCTGTTAAGTATGTTCTGGTTAATACAGAGGAGGCAACCTACAATCCAGAAGGAGATGCTAAGTGGCTCAAGCAGCACAGTGAGTTCCAAAGTTACTTGGAGAATCTAACCACAGTCAGAAAAATAAGTCTTAGCATCCAAAATGATGCCTAAGTACTGTCTTTGCTGTCTGATTTGGATTTAAGTTTTTGTTCTTTCAAGCTGGGCTAGAAAATGCTGTATTTAAAAGCAAACATTTACCTAAGGTTTAGGTACATAAATACAAGAGTTTTCCATCTAGTATCTCTGAGGCAAAAAACTTTACTCCTGAAGCAGCTGACAGAATGGGGCACAAGATGAAAAAAATGCCTTGTGATAATAGCAAGGTAACAGGCATAGCTAAAAGTATAAGCTTTCTCCAGTCTTAGGTCAGTTACACCCAATATACATGAGCTTGTAAACTGAGGAATTCTAATTGTTCTTTTTGCATTTCATTAATGACTTGCTCATTCGAGTGCTCTCAGGTGTGCTAGTAGAAAAAGTCCATGTTGTCCTGGGACAACACTTCCTCCAGAGCTGAAATCCAGATGCCTGGGGAGGCTTTTCAAGTACATTCTTAAAGCACACACATATACAGTCAATCCTCCTGCTTCAACCCAGGAAGACTGCTGTAGAGGTAGATGCAAGCAATTATACTGAGGAACCCACCACACTTGCTCCTTCCATTCAAAACAATAATCTGATAACAGGTTATATCATTTCGAAAACAAGTTTTTTGGTGCACTATAGTAATAACATGTTTAAAAAACAAGTTCCAGAATATGTTCCAGCTAAACTTAATGGCAGTTGTAACACCTATGTGTATATATATCCCCAAGAATTTATAGATAGCTTCCTTGAATTTCTTAAGGCTGAAAGCGCTGAAGTTTAGCCATTAAGCATCTCTGTGCACAAGTTATTTACTATAAATAAATGTATTATTATATAGGAGAAAAACTACTGCCTATGAAATCTGACATTTTTCCTTTGCAATTTCCAAGAGATTTCCCAGGTCTAACTAGTAACTGTATTTCACAACATGACTGCTTTTCCCAACAAAAACGTAGCCTTAACATGTGCTAAGAGGTTCTTCCAGAAGTTACTGCACTGTTTTGTCAAGCTAGAAGCAAAACTCCATTGCAAGTTTAGGTTTCTACACTGAAAATGACGGACAGATCAAGGAAAATCTTACCGCTGCATCAACATTAGCAGGAGAATCGCCATTGGGATCTGCCAGCATAGAAATAACACTAATCATTATAGTTTCCACTGTGTGAATGGGAAGCCAGCGTTCCTCAGGTTTTTCATAGCCGTATTTGTCTTCTCCAGGCTCATGAAGAATTGAAATGCAGACATCACCATTCTTGTCAACTACAAAATAGAACAAGGCATATTTCAGTAATGAACAACACACTGGCATTTCTTCAGGAAAGTTATGGAACTGTTCATCTTCACTCCAGCTTGTCTGGAAACATGTTAGTGAAGACACTTTATGAAAAAGGAAAGTCATTAACTATTACAGAACTCAATCTGTAACAAACAGGGTCTGGTGGAAGTCTGTTATTATACCTGGACTTCTAGCAAAGAGGGCACATGGGGAGAAAGAATTTAATTCTAACATCATACTGTGACTTTCAAGACCATTTAGACAGGCTTCCACTAAAGCATTTTCTGTTAAGTTCAGCAAACTAGAAAGGGCCTTTTTTTCCACAGCAACAGCATCAGCTGGATATTACTGCAGTGTTTTGGAATATAGTTTAAGCTGCTGGCATTAGAAACTGCCTACAAGGATTCTGATATTTCCAGAACTGAAACTAGCACAACATCAAAATATTCCTTCTGTCCCTTATGATGGGAGCACTGTGCTGGACTCCCCCCAGCTTTCAACATAAACAGCTGCAATAATGACTTCAGGAAGTGAAGGATATTCCTCTTCCCCAGTAAAAAACTTCCTCCATTTTATTTTACCTTCCCATTTATGTCCAGCAGCCCGTAACTGAATGAAGCATTAGGAAGAATCTTCTCTGGAGGGACTAAAAGATGTTATTTCCTTTCATGCTTCACCTGAGGAGGACAACCTTGGGCATTCTATACTGACCTGCCAAGTTAGTCACACTAAGCTGAAATATTTGAAGGTGTAACAAAAGAGGCAGCTATAGAAGGCAAATTTCTCCTCTGACTAGAACTTTGCACTTAGCAAAAAAAAAAAAAAAAACATCAACCCTGAACAGTTACCAAGACTGCAAGAAGCTACTGACAGGAGCTTCTGAAAATACTTCGGGAGCAGCCTCTTGGAGCAGCACTATTAAAAACTGTCCTGGTTATTACTTCTTCATGAAGTGACGGCGATGGCAAAGTAAATGCAGGTCCCTATTTCTAACATTAACAGAAATGTATCCATTTGTCTTCATCACATTTTAGTTCTTAATTGCAAGAAACAAATTACAACTTTGACATTTCTTACCATTCGGATGCCAGATTTCTGTGATGAATTTCATTTTTGGCGGCCTCAGTGGATAGTCTTTTGGAAAAGTAAGATGAGCCTTGAAAACACCACCTTCACTGGGGAATCAAAAATACCTTAGTAGAGTTTCTTGTAAGCTGAAGATTGGAACTTAGAGACGTATCAAAAGCTCCAAGTTTACCCCTCACGCAGCTTAACATCATGGTGGTAATTAACAGTACCAACACTGCCATATGCAATACAGAGAGTTTCTAGATTGAGAAGTTCCTTTCACAAGACACTGCCAGATCCCCACCACTTTTTTGTTTTTGTTTTTTTTTTTTTTTTTTTTTTTTTGAGAACTCGGATGATGTTCCAGAGGAGAAAAAGAAAAAAAAAATTACCAAAAAGAAAATTAAAAACTGCAAAGGAATTCACCATCTGAAATTTCAATGTACAGCAAAAAAAAATTAAAATATTGCCAGTAACTCCTTTCTTGAGTACAGCCCAGCAAATACCTGTTTGTTTTCTTCCTTTACACACCTCAGCCCCAATTCCTTCACATCAGTCTGCAGCAGTAAGCCTCAGTGACACCTTACAGAAAGCTTTACAGTTGTGTCTACAGCATTGCTTTGTAAAGACTTCAATGCTACCTTGTCAACACTAAGCTAAGGGCCTCAGACATGACAGTCTGCATGAGTTACCCACTAAACTGGAAAACAATACTAAACAGGAGACATCCAGTTTTTATGTGGAGTTACAGGCCCATATTTAACTAAGGCAGCTGTTTGTTTTATTTTAAATAGCTACATTTCAATACCCACAATAGTCCCTTTTGAAAAATGTGAAGGGCTAACGTTCCATGGAAAGCTTTGCAAATGGAACACTTGGCTAATGGAAGTACTGTAACATTTGCCCTGTTACAGTCATTGAAGGCTGTAACAAATTACAAAGGCTGAAATGACAAAAACTAGCACATAACATTCAAAGAAGGTGGCACAAGATGTGCAATAAGACAATCTACTCATCAGTAGCCACACAGACAAAAGAATTGGTGTTAAGAAAGACAAAGCTGTTCAGTGCAGATTTTGCCCACTGTATTTGTGAAGGAGCCAGTATCCAAAGGCCAGAGGCTACTGAGGAAGCAACACATCTTAAACCACTAACCAAAGATGTGCAATTCTAGCAAGTGTCTCAAAAAAAAAGAAAACAACCAAACCACCCAAAACCAAAGAGCATTAGACCTAAATGGCTTGGCTCTTAAAATAAAGCAGCTGAGGGTATCTAAACCCACAGCATTCATTTTCTACAAGTTTTAGAAAAGGCAGGCAGTCTCCAAAGAAACTTTAATCCCAGAAAGAGTTAGAATTCCAGAAAGAGTCACTATTCTAATATTCATGCTAGTCAAGACAAAGAAGAATTAGATTACATTTGCTGATAGCCCCAAACCAGTTAAGTTCTCTTGGAAAGTGAACTAGTTCTTCTTTCCCTTTGCAAAGCAGCAGATCCTCCAGCTACTGGGCTGCCCCAGCATCCCTGTCCTCCCTCATCATCTACACATAAATACAGCTCTTCAGTTGAATACACATTAGAAACCAGTTCATGAAGTACAGCTGTTAACTGACATTTGTGCCATTTTAAGCACTATTCGTGATCAAGGGATCTCTGTCAGTAGAGTCTAAAGTCTTTTCAGGTAAGCTCGGAATAAATCAAATGGGACCAGGAATGAGACTGAAGCTTGAGAACTCTGAACCACCTGATTATGTTCAATTACGACATACATATTTCTGCCACCGTAAAACAGACCAGGGAAGAGGATGCTGTATACTACTACCTTGAAACACAGCAACTGTGGAGTGGAATAGAAGACAGTTTCTTATCTAAAAAAGCCTCAAAACAAGTTCAGCACCTTAAGTGGGAAAAAAAATGCTATTGCAATTTTCAAAATATAAGAAGTTCAATTTGAAGCAGTATTTCTTTACTGACAGTATTTAGAAAGTGGCCATGAGAATATAATAGAGCCACTACAAGACTATTCAAAAGAGGTCAACAGAAGTTAAAGAATTCATCTCAGGCAAGACTTGAGAGTTATAATGTAGTGAGCTTGATGAGAAGCAAAGTAATTCAATTACTGTGTTTAAAGTACCACAGCAGTCTGCAGACAGACATATACAACTTCATGTTGTAACTAAAACTGACCTCAAGTAAATGCCACTAGGCTTTTTGTATCAGTAATTTACCACTGGAACAGCGTAACGGAGGAGAATAGAGTTCATCTTCAAGAGCTACACTTTCAACTGACCTCTTCTGGGCATAGAACCTTTTCCCAAGAAGTAGAGTAGATGATCATATATAATCTCTATGAGAAAGAAACTGTTCTCTCAATTAGCTAATTTTTTTGGTTTGGGGGGGTGAGAGGGTTTAAGACAAATAAAAACCCAAGACACTGCATATGCCAGAATGCTTCAGATACTCTGAATTTCTGTACACTTCAGGTACAGCAGTGTAAAAACACAGCAAACTTAAGGTTTTGTGTTCAAATGTCAATTAAAGAACCCAGTCCTTAGAATAAGCAGAGAAGCTTTTTGAAGCCCATTGTGCAAGGTTTGCTAACAATTCAAAATTGATCAGCACTGAAGTGCTCTAAGTCACATTGGGAAAATATTCCCTCTCAAACTGACAGGACTTGAGGCTAATTCTATAGTCTGATGCAGTTCTCCAAACTACATCCCTTTTGAACATTTTCCTGCAATCACCAGCATGAAGTTGGAATGGATTAGAACTGTACTATCAGCTAAACTGGAGCTTCACAGCAATAAATGAAATTACTGGATTATACTTGCCTTACTTAAATTCATACAGCAACAGAAGCAGACTCTTAAGTGTAGCCTATTCTATCTCATTTCTACACAAGCACAAACAGATCAGTGTTACCTTTTCCCAGGGGAGCAAAGCAGTTTCGAACTTCTGTATAGCGAATGCAGCTATTTACAGGTATTTCACTAGCAACAGAACAGCATTACCTAATTTACATCCGTATGAAGAGTCAGATTAACTTCTACCCACTTAGACCAAACTAGCACTAGTAAATCCAAGTTCACTTGAATTTCTGTATAAGTATCAGTACTTACTATAGTGTATCTGGAGGACCAATAATAAGGACTTCCCATCGATAAAGATCATTGTCATCTATTAAGCCCGCTGAAAAGCCTTCCACTGGATTTTTGTTGAGCTCTGTGTAGGAAAAAGAATTTAAGAGTGACTTTAGGTGTCTATGATAAGCATTTGCTGGTTTTGATCATGTCCTATACTTGACCAAAAAAAAAAACCCAACAAAAAACCCCATTATTTTCAGTGATTTGGCACCTACTGAAGGACTTATGGCCTAGGCTAGTATCCTCAGCTCCCTACCACACACAACAACATGCTGCCAGCGCAGAGACCCAGAGCCTGACTCCGAAGCTATCCAAGTACACCACAAGCAGAAGGGCCAAAGTGACTGAGTTGTGGGACATGGTCTCCAAGATACCAACAGGTGGGGGTGCAAGTCAGAAAGCAGATTTCCTACTAACAAAAAAGCCATACTGCTTTTTAAGAACCCTGTAGGAGCCAGATTAAACTGAAGCCTATCTTGAACTCCAGAAAAAACAGTCACATTATCTTTTTATTTAAACTAGCATCCTACTTCCTTTTTTTGAGAATCTGAAAGCATTTGAGACCAGTGCATTCTGGATATAATGATTTACCACACTCCAAACTACTAGAAGAGAACACTAGAAGCTAAAAAACCCTGAACAACATAAGAGCTTATTATTTTATTTCACAGCTTTATCCACTAGTAATGAGCAATACAGGATTCTAAGTTTATAGGCTACTACATATAGTTACTGGCAGATAGAAGGCCTATCTGGAAATAGCTATGCAGAAGTCAGACCTAGATGTAGACTCCACTGTAGAGTTTGTGTCCAGCCTGATCCAGGAAAAGGCGTAAGACTCAGAAATAAGCACTTCAAAAGAGTTCTGCCTAAAATTCAACTGCCTAAAATTCTCCAAAAGCTTTGGGTCAAAACCTAATGTAAACGCTGTATTGATGCCAAATTGAAAATCTTGATCCAGCATTTCCAACAGTATATACGAAGTCCTAATGAATCTCGGCTATTTAGGATATGGGAAGGGGAAAAAAAAGTGAATCCTTCAACTGGTCAGTAATTTCCAGATTAAATCAGTATTTTTTTTCAATTTTGCTGTATAATTTCTACCGCACTTGTTTTAGATCCTGTTTGACATTGTACAGCCCTCATTATATTCCACAGTACAGTTAATCTCCATATTCCCTCTTTGTAAACCCAGTAGCTGTATTCTCTGTTGATTTCTAGGCGTTGCAACAGAATTAAGTTCAGAGACCCTTATAATGCCCTCAGGTACCTGCAGAAGAACTCAGGGGGAGAACCTGATACCTTCATGGTGAAAGGCTACGTTTAAGTCCAAACTGATTTGCCCAGTCACTGTTTGCCAATTAAGGTCTTAACCCTTTAAAGCACAGTTAAAAAATTGCAGGAAAGATCGACTCAAGTCCTACAAAGAAGGGTAAGTTTACACAGGGAAAATAAAGTGCTCATCTCACATAAAGGACCAAGGTCCTGAAGACAGCAGGAATGCTGACTTTGTGTGGTCATTGAGAATTCAGACTTAAAGTCATCCACAAAGTGATACAATGCTAATATTGCAATAAATGTATTGGAAGGGGTTTTCTTAAAAGCTCCTCAGCAGAGGTTTAGTCAACACCTGAGGTCAACCATTCACTCTCCAGGAAAAAGACTTGGGTATTGAACCAAATCATGCTTTCTTAAGACAATGCCTGAGGCAAAAGGCAGCATCACAGACTCTCAAGCAAGATGCAAGCTTCAAAACCAAGAACTACACCATGGCCACACCTCACTGAGCAGACAAGTTTTCACCCTGTGGCATCTATGAAACATTGTGAAAACAGCGGCATGAGCTTGAGTAACAGTTCTATTTAGTTTCAGGTGAAAGGGACAATGAGACCAGACAAGTGTTGCACATGGAGCAAGGACCTCACCAGTCCCCTACCAGACATTCCTCCAGCATCAGATATTCAAAGTTACACTACATTAGTAGTTGAATCAACCACCTTTTTTTTATGCAGGAATAAAATACTGTATTAATTGTACAAAAAAGCCATCTCTGTTCAGGATACTTCAGACATCCTTCTAGCTATTTGTTCGCATTGTAATACAGAATAACCAGCGTAACTACAGAAGTGAACCAGGAAAGTGTGGATATTTGAGTATCTCACCTTAATACTTTCACACTAGAATTTAAGCCTCCCAAAACTCAAGCTCCTCCTTTCTGCATTCCATAGGGAGAAAAGGGTTTATACAGAGTTCTGTGCAAACTGAAGCTGCTCACATTTAGCTTCCTTATTGCTTCCCAGTTATCACTTTCCACTGGTAAGAATGTAAAAAGCCTACCAGAAGTTAAGACTGAAAAAAATTGGGCATACTTCTCCGTATCTAAATATACCACACTATTTTTGAGTCTAACATACACCATTTTCTTCTGTTTCTTGATCCATGCTATTTCAATTTCCTTTTACATCTGTTTCAGCCTCCAGTAACTTCTTTTATCCTCAAGTCCTTTGAACCATTTTTTTTATGTATTTGTTCCCACTGAAAGCCAGCTCTCATACTCTGACTCATACCTAAAATCTTGCAGCACTACACTGCAAGAGATCTTGTGAGAAGGAATAAGAGCGCTGGATGCCAACTCTTATAATGCAGACAATCTGTAAACTGCATGAAAGGGACAGCCATTGACAAAAATCTTCCGTTACAGCAGCTATGGAAATCTGCTCAGTGGATGTTACCTATAAGGCAAATTATGATGTTACTACTTTTACAAGAGGGTGGCATCAGTATCTGCTTTGTAGAAGGTTCTCATTTTCCTTCCACAGTAGCAATGCTGAAGCATAGTTCAAATAGCTACTGCTTGCATGAGTACTTTGAGGCAAAACAAGGGATACAAGCTCAGACACCTCCTTGACTAAAGGTATGCTGAATTACTACAGGCAAATTAAAATGAGCTTTCCATCCAGATTATTTATGCTAAATTTAACATCAGCTAATGTCTGGCTGGCAAACAAAAAAGGAAATCTCAGGAAAGTTTTGCACTGGGACACGAAAAACATCATCATCCTTGGCTGCTTTACCATGGATAGCTAAAAGCTACTACTCATTAAAACTTGCAAACACTGAAGCCTATGGTTTGTTTGGGTTTTTCCCCTGGATATAACCAATGCTGCATATCAGAGAAGTTAACTAGTAGCATCACCTATCTCTTACCTATCTCTTCACAAGTTGAGACTCATATAGCAGTGAAATCCATATACTAAAATCTCAAATGAAGGGGGCTGCCCCATGGCACTGTGTTCAACCCCCGAGCTCTGCTGCCCACCACCAAGGGAGCCTCTGGCACACTGACACTGTGCTCAAGAACACCAGGCAACTGTTCTCCATGTCACATCCCACCAACTACAGCAGTTAACTACTCGCAGCCCAAACAGAACACTTCCCAGGCAAACACACAAATGATGGATATACTTTATAAAGTAAAGGATTCAATTCCCTCCTCCAGGCAGGGAGAGGTACAACAAGCTCTTGGTACAGATCCTCTACAAAGCCTACAAATCCTAGGAAGAGCAGAGAAATCAGACACCAATAAAGAACTGGATCCCTCCACTCATTTCTTCAATCCTGATTTTCTTTGAAATTTCTTGTTTAGCTAAAGATATGCTGTACTTTTTAAATGGAAACAAGTACATTAACACATTTCCACCCTACCCGTGCCTAATAAAGTGCAATTTACTTGCTACTATTGTATATTACACTCTATGGCTTGGTATTTGCAAATTACTTTCTGTGTTTCTGACAGTTTAATGCAATAGAGATTTTTATTCCCAGAGGAAAACAACAACCTTGCATTCAGTCTATCAGCAGTTTCAGGTAGAGCCCTCTGCAGCTCAGGCAGAGGCTGACAGCCAAAGCAGTGCAAATCTGGGCAGCTGCCAAGCACCAACTTACTGGGAACAGAATCCTCTGGCTGCTTATAAATTAGACATTCAGTTCATTTAATCCTAGTCCTGAACCACTACCTGATTTGGAAGGTGAGGAAGACTAAAGGCCCATAATCTAACAAAGTTATAAATCCCAAACAGCCTTTAATATCCTATACCTACCCTCCTACAGGAGCTACCAACACAATACAGCACTCCTTCAGCAGTTTAGCTCTTCCGAAGCAGAACTAAGCTACCACTGCCTTAAACCTGATCCAAGGCAGTACCATAAGCTGTGCTTCCAGTTTCAGTGTTTAGTTTACATCAAGCTACTGATGTTCCCACACTCCCTGCCTTTATGTATGCCAAGAAACTTTCACCAATTCAAAAGCAAAACAGTGTCAACAAAAATGACTAAGCAGAAAGAGTCCCATGGCTGCATGGAGCAGCTATGTACGGCATCTCGAGTTTTCAGCTTGACTTTTCACCCAGCCAGCCACTGCATAGGAACACTTCAGCATATTTTAAGCTACACTACAGTACAAAGCTTTCAAAAATATAAACTCCAGTGTTATTTTTAATAGCAGCCTCTTCAGTAAGTTGACACAGTGGCTGAGTTGCATGCAGCCAACAGAATGAGGCCAGCAGAAAACCAGAGACCAGACAGCCTAAGTCCTAACTAAGGCTTCTGGAGAAATCATCTAGCCAACTCGCACAGTGTCCAGAAGCAGCAGGCTCTAGCAGAGCTTTACATTTGCTTGGGTTTTTTCATGATTGCTTTATGAGAGTTTCAGCACTTATCCAGGAGCTTCTAACAACTGCATAAACCAGAATCCCTCATTCTAGACTCATCTCCTCCATGCCGCAAGCTGCGACTTCCACATAGTTATGTTACTTAACCGAGGTCAGTAATGATTTCCAAGACTTCCTTTTCTGCCTGCACATCCAGCTGTAAGTCTCTGATTCTAGATTAGAGCTGAGATTATGATAAAGTAACATGATATCCCTGTACAGATGTATTCCCAGAGCTCTCTGTATTATCTACTTCCATCATGCTCTGGCTTGCTCCACAAGCTCATCCAAAAAGTTCAGACAAAACAGAGCACAAGATATGCACACACTCCTGATAGCCACCTTGGCAGTGGCAAATAAGAACAGAACACCACTAGCCACAGAAGGACACTAATTATTTTGGAGTGAGACTGAATCAGTGAAAACAGACCTGCCTGGAGAAGAGATTCTACCAACCAGTTCAGTAGTGGCTTTAGATTAGACTCTCCACGGTAACGCGGCAACTAATTTCCAGTGCTCCATGCTCACCCGATTGATAAGGGCAGCACTACAGGCTTCTACAGATGTGATTCTCCTCTCACTGCAGAGGATTTCTAGGGAGGGTTGAACAGTTAACATTACCTGGCAAGTTGCTATCAGAAGTTATATCAGTGCAGTGCTACACAGCTTTGTGTACTGCTGGATCAACTTGCTTCGTTTGCCATCTCCTCAGCTATACCTGCATACCTTTTCCAAGGATTTGCATGGTGAAGTGAATTTTGGAAGGATAGAAGACATGGTTGCTTCAGCTCTGCAAGCAAGAGTACTGCAGCACTTGCCCAAAGGGGAGAGGCAGAAGCTCTTAAAACTGCTACTGGAGGTCTGTGGATTAAGGTGGTTGTTACCAGGGAAACTTGACTAGAGGTTGGGATTCTTTAACTAGTAAGGTGTCACATTATTCTAGGCATGAACTAAAAATAGAGTTTCTTGATTGTGTAAGTTCTGTAGCTCGATGTTCACATGAGTTGTGGCATACCTGAAGACAGACAATTGAAAGCTCATGTTAGCTACTCAGGTGAAAACTGACTGTTAACACCCCAACCAGAAGCTTGAAAGGTCTTTGGTAGTGTCTTGCTTCTTATAGTCCCTTAAACCCACAGTAGTGGTCACTGATAGGGCATTGTCAATGCTCCTTACACACTGATTTCAACATAAAGGTCTCAAAGCCAGCTCTCTCACAGACCAGAGATACCCAGATACTGATTTGACCCAGTAACCCAGTTTACCTAGACCAGGATCTGTTCCCATGCACCATTTTACCTGAGACTCAGAAAGACAAGCAAGAACGGGGATGACCTATTTTGAGACATTTGCTTTCTGCAGCAGTTTTCATGCCATAAAAGCCTTCTGTGTACACATACTCAAAGCAGTCCTTTTCCAACATCCCACACTTACCATGCACAGAAGGAAGGTCCTGCCCTGCTCCCTCCCCATTCGCTTGGCAGTAAGCAAATGCCTGAACCCACTAATTAAAGTGCAGAGCACACTGGGCCTGTTAAGCCCCAAGTCTTCTCTCTGAAGTTGGAGGTGGTGTTGCAGTTACTATCCTGTCCAAATCTGCTTCCATAAAACACTGGAAATAGAAAATACATTGATGAAAACCTTTGAGTTCTGTAATATTGTTTAAAGCATTGGAAGAGTTAGGCTGCCAGAATTAGGCTTCTCAGCAGCAAGTTTAGAATGTATATTCAAATTAGTATTGGTCATGTAATTCTGGTAGAAATTGAGAGATACTGTTTCCTGAAGAGCCTTCTTTGGCTAGCCTGCTTGAAGCATTCTGCATATCCCATCACACCACAATCCAGCTCAGTTACATCGCCCAAATTAAAGTGGAGGTTGAACATACCTGTTCAAAAAAAACCCGCTACCATTTCAACCAATGTCTGAATTCTGTGAGTAATATGAGAAAGAAAGAACTGAAATAGTTAAAAAGATTGGAAGAAGGCCGATTCGTAAGTCCACATCTAAAAGGAAGCCAGTATCTCACCAGAAAGCATTCAGGGCCACATTCATCTCCCACACTCAGCGTAACAGGAATCCCACCTTCACTTTCTCCTCAGTGTCTGATGCACGTTACCAATCTTAAGGGTCAGACAAGTGTTTGGTGGGTACACATATCTGCCTGTATTCGAGACTGTCACCCTCAGCAGTGTTCAATAGAAACCTTATCAGGATAAGTGGTTTCCGAGACTATGATCATCTCATCCCAAAGCAATGTCAAAAACAGTTCAGATGAGTCACACTCTCACCTACAAAGGAGCCTACAGAGCTTCCAGTGTCTACTGCATGCAGCTGCTAGAATTTGGCAACTCAAGTGTCATTCTAAGTGCCAGTCATACTAATGTAGCCAAGTTTAGCACGGACAGCAGGAAAGTTCATTAACTTGTCAACTTTATGACTAAAGCTACAAAAACATTCCATCCAAGTATCTTCCAAGCAGTCATATGCACACTAGTCACAAAACAGCACTCTGAACAGAACTAAGAGCTCTAGGATACTTTACATACAAGAATAGAACACCATTCCAGGAAATCCACTAGAAAGTTTCTATCACAACACTATGCCATGGGGAGATGTTAGCAGCTGAGGAGGTCAGCAGAAGCTTTCCTCATCATAAGCGCAAGTCATCGTGCAAGCTGAGGACACTCTTGCAGCTTGTTTTTTCTCTTGTTTGTAATAGGAACAACAGGTTTGCATATCCTAATTTGAGCTACATCGTTCTAATTTGAGCTACATTGTTATTCAGAGTTGTTCAAGACATTTCTCCAAGTGACTCCTGACAGCATTACTTTTTAGTTCAGCACCAAGTGCAAGCCACCTAAAAAACAACCATCCAGCTTGACCTACTAGGTGTTGCAATAACTGCATGGGAATAGGTTTCCTTAACTAACATTTCACATACAGAAAATCTGTACGTGAAAGCCTTTACAAAGGGTTTCTATCAAGAAGTCGTACTATTATTCTAACCCTGTACAAGCATTGCTAACATCCCTGCCCAGGAGAGCAGTTATTCTTATGGAATCCTATTTGATTAGATTTCTATACTTACTGTTCTTACAAGGTCTGGATATCTGATCTCTGTTCTACCTGGTATGCCTTGGACCTGGGGGTAGGCAGGAAAAACAAATATGAACATTTACGCTTTCAAATATGAATATTTACAGTCTAGAGCTCAGACCTACAAGATTCCACAGAGTGATCTTGGCCAAACCAGTCCACTGACAGATATACACACTGAAAACTGAAGCACAGAGAATATGCAACATGGCAACAGCACAGGCCTGCACGTGAAGTGTTACCCAGATTCTGCTCCAATACGCTGGGACAAAAAGCAGAAATGTGAGTGTCAAGAGCCTCCTGCCCTCTTCCTCACCCAAGCCACCTGCTCTTCTTTCTCCAGGCATCTAAGTCTGTTCCAGTATTTAGTTAGTTCATACTTTCAGAACAGCAGCCACCTTTCAGTTCAGTTCATTAGAAGCCAGTCTCTACACTGGAAACAAAAATGCTATATTTCAGATCAAACCAGAGGTCGTATTAAACATATTAGCAGAATAAAGTTTAGCAGAAAGTTTATCTGAGGGAAACAAGTTTTACCCACAAAGTTCACTTATTTTCAAACTGTTTAGAATAGGCCTTAGGGAGAACTAAAAAAACCCAAACTGACCACCAAAACCCAACAACTTGTACAAACCACAAAAGGGACTGAGCAATCCTGTCTTAGTTGAATATGCACAGACTATTCGAAGTCTGTGATTTTTTTAAAATGCAAGAAAGAGCTACATTAGAGTCAAGGTAGAATCAACTATGATCACAACATGTGATTTTATTTAAGACTATTCACTCTCCTTCATTTAGCCAAGATCAGTTTCTCAAACCAAAGTAGTTTATAACAAATCTACAGATCCTCACAGTTTACAGTTCTGGAGCAAATAAGTCTTCACACTGAAGTTGGAATCACTACCAATCACACAAGGCAAGACATTTCAATGTGATTTGTTTAACATTTCCATCTCAAATAAAGATGTCAATGAAGCAGAAATTCCTTTAATGAAAGTATTTTCTCAGTATCAATTTTGCTCCTTATCTCACAGGATCTCCAACAGCATTCTCCCACTTCACTATTATCAGAAATAAAACAGAAAAATCGCTTTAATGTCAGCTATGTCCATACTTTGGTGTGACTTACACTTCTTTGTTTGGAGGAGCAGAGAAGGAAAGAATTCCTTATTTATGATAAGCTTGGTTCCTTCCCTGAAAGATTAGTAAACCAACCTAGCCAAAGCCAACTGGCTGTGACTATAGCTGCCCCATCAAGGAGTAAGCTTATAAAGAAGGCTGATACTGCCTCATCCTGTTAAAACAACTGGTGAAGTCATCAGGGCCCTCCACTCTGAGGATTAGCTAAACCTCACTTCCAAAAACTGCCAGCATCCCTGAATTCTCCCTCTTTTGACTGCTGTCATAAATACTCTTCTTTGAATAGGCACAGTTCAGCTTATTTCTGCAAGAGGAACATTCAAAAAACTATTAAGTGCAGCTAGTAAAGTTTGCCACAAGTCACCTCCATTATGTTGTTTGCAGTGCAACAGAAATTCAGGCTACTGGTATTGCTCTAACTCTGCACTATAGCAAAGCATGTGTTTTAGCATGCTATTATCTACAGTCAGCATGAGCACTGAGCTTTGATGATTCTGTCAACACGTACTCACAAGAAACAGAATTATCTAATCTGCTGTAATGGGGCCCTACACTGCAAGAGTGTGAAGGTGAGTGGTACACACATGCTGCATCTAAGCATCCCAAAAAGCATCAGAGCTACAAAGCTGTTATCTAAAACTATGATGAGTCCTTTAAAAGAGATGGGTGGTTACAGCATTTTAAGTGATAGTGAAGTCAAGTTTGACATGGCAAGGATCTTGGAATCTTAACTATAGAGAACAATACAGAATATAACTGCCATACAGATCTCTCCAAGGAAGCTAACAGACTAGCATCACTTTAATACCTCAGATCAGTGCCACTCAACTGATTACCCTGTAGACAAACCTAGTGTAAGCCAGGAAATAATCAGCACTCCAGTGTAAACAAAGGCTTCTTTCACAACTAGCCACCCAAGAGATATGCATCTCAGCTTTGATCTAGAAAGTGATCTTAATTCCGTAATTCTCACAGAATTTTCACTACTCAAATATTTAAAAAGCAAATCCTGTGTAATTGCCAGAAATTCAACCCACTCAATATTACATTGCAAGACACTTTCCACACAAGTAAAAACTGTTGAGCTGTCACATTAATAGTTTTCTAACTTGTTAATTTTATTTTTAATTACACATTTTCAAAAAGGAGCTGTGTCCAGTCTAAACTGAAATAATGCCACATTTCTCCTGTTTTACAGCAGTATTTGTGCAGGGCTTTCTGCATCCTAAGTTGGAGAATATTTACAACATACTGCAACTGGGGCCTACAAGGGCACGGCTATTCCCATGGTTTCAGTGACCCATGTTTATGTTAAAGAGGACTCGCACTTCTGGTTCCACTGTGTGCTACCAATTTAACTGCACCCTCCCTGCATGATTTTGCTGGTTGAACTAGACAAGTCTGCCTACTCTAACAGCTCTCTCTGTCAGCAAGGATTTGGCAGAAAGATGTAATAAAAGCAGTCAGAAATGGCTCAGTCTGCAACACCCTTGGGCTTGACAGTTCCAGAGAATGGAAGAGAAGCTTTACACTCTCAGTTGTCTCCTGCTTCTTTTTAAAGAGCATGAAGTTTTGGGGCAGTATAGAGAACACAGACTGTTCTCCCCCAGGGGGGTGAACTCTGCCAATCTAGTGCTATACTGATCTGCATACTTGC
The DNA here is from genome assembly GCA_024733675.1 of Psilopsiagon aymara. Lineage (NCBI taxonomy): Eukaryota > Metazoa > Chordata > Aves > Psittaciformes > Psittacidae > Psilopsiagon > Psilopsiagon aymara. The sequence goes on from JANRGW010011788.1 coordinate 24,551, forward strand.
GGTTGGGTTTTTGAGGGTTTTTTTGGGGGGGTGGGGGAAGCGTGTGTCAGAGGCACTTCACTCTTCTAGTTTTTCCTGCACCTTACACATAAGAAAAAAAATGGACAGGTCCTGACTTCTATTTCACATTACTACCAAGGCACAACAAAGTGCCTCTGTCCTTAAAAAAAAACCCAAACAACAAAACAAAGGAAATCTATAAGAACAAGCACGTACATTGAATTTTCAAAAAATTCAAAAGCTGCTTGAGCTTACAATTAAGTTAATTTGAGAAGGAACAGTCATTTAGCTTTACAGATATACACAAAAAAAGAACCTCCCTTCAGCTCCAGCTACTCAGACTAGTACTCTTAACTGGCTTTGGCAGACAGAGATCCCCATTCACCACTTCCTTTGAACACTTAAAAACTACCCAAAGTTTGGACTGTCATGATTTGAACTGTTCTTGTGCCTAAATGGGGGCAAACAGGAGTCAATACAAAAACAGCTACTATAGTGATTCCCTGGTGATATAGCTCATTGCCTTTGCTAATGAAACAATGGGAAGCTTAGTATTTGGGGGGTTGGGAGGGAGAACAACCACCCACATCTAACTTGAAGTTGCATTTTGTGACTGTCATTGAATATCCCTTCTCTTAGAGCACTATCAGCATCCAAAACATGCCACTTAAGATGACAAGCATGTGTATATATGGTGCTGTGATACTATTTACCTGCTCAAGTTACAATACAAGCCAGCTTGCTCAAGAGAAAAATAGAAGTCTGCCTTCATATGCTTACTGAAGGACACTGAGATTATGTTGTAGTTTTATTCTGCCTTCTGGTAAGACCCTTGGTTTTAAGTCTCACTGACAACCAAGAACTGCCAATTGACCTTTACTTTAACAAAGTCTTAAAGACTTAAAACAACCCACTGAAGTGCTACATGCCATAGACACTTATTTTCCCCATAATGTCTTTATGAAGAAACAAAGTATATGGGAGACAGAACAGGTATTCATTCTGAGAACTATTGTTGTACATTCCTTTCTCCTGCCATTGTTTTTCCTCTTGGGATTGAAAAGAGCTATCCAAGACCTCACTCATTAAAAAAATTTAATATTCCTCAACTGTTCCACCTTTATATAGGTTTTGGATTCCCCCTTCAACCTCCTTTCACTTCTGTATGTCTTGCTGCAAGTCCAACAGCTCCAACTGCAGATCCCTTGTGCTCAAGTAATGCTAATTTAACAACTGAGTGATCTAGAGCATTTTAAGCTAGTTTAGATCACATAACTCATATCCACTGGCTGTTCATTGCCCTCCAAAACCCAACCATTAGGTTCAACCCAGTGACTCACCACACTTGACATAAAACAAAAGCTGCATGTGCGTAGCAGAAGGGTGAAGTATCAGCCTCACTAGGTGAAAGAATAAAAGCTCTGATTTTTGTTTTGAGGTAGAACAAGTAATGTGGGTGTAAACAAAGGGACATATGGGAACAGCTGACTTGGGAGAAGATAGTCAGCAGGGAATAGGGATCAGACATCATGAAGCTCAGCCTCTGCATTGCAACTTCAAGCAGTCTGCCATCAGAACAAGCAATGTCAGAGTCTAGTTTCAGCTCAGCCCAGATGTTACTTGGGTTATCATAAGAAAACTATTTTCTTTCTTAGGTCAGTTACTCCAGATGGCACTTTTGAAGTACTTTAGTATTCAACACACACAAGTAATGCACAGCCACCTTTAATATTTTTTCAATTTTTTTTTTAATATATATAAAAGGCTGCTAAAGGCTCTTATAGTACTTAAACCACAACACCACCACCCCAGAAGAGATGCACAATACATACAAATGGCTGTAGTACTTGAGTAAGCAGAGCTGAATCAATAATAGGGGCAACTGGAAAAGGTTACCAGTTTTACCTTTACAACATGAAACCTTCAGAAATTAACAGAAAGGCAACCAGAAATTAACCCCCAAATCTAACAGTCTAAAAGTATACTTACACACTCACAACAGCATGTGCTTATAGAAGGTCTTAAGAGCTCAAAATACAAGTTAAAAACCACACACAACAGAAACCAACAACTAACACTTATTATCAGGAGGCTTCAGCTAAATGTCAAGTTTTCTTTCACGGCCCATAATAAGTCAGTTAAAAGAGACATTCCAAATAGCTGAAGAACTATATTAGGTTACTAAATGCTCATTTTGATCAAGTTAGAGAGCGACTGCTCTAAACTATTGCTTCCCTAGAGGGATCATTTATAGGAAAGAGAAGCTTTGCATCCACCGCAGCTCCTATATTAAGCCTATTCCTAGTGTTATTAGCATATCCAAAGGTGCAGACACCTCACTGAATGTCAGTAGCAACTTCAGTAATTACTAAGGCATTGAGGTCCAGGCTTATGTTCAGGAGCCCAGCCACTGTATGTGTGAGGTTCTTATTTCTTAAAAGAATGTCACTCTAAAGGGGTAAAAAAAATCCCTGCTAATAGTTAACTACCTTCAAGTTCCTCAAACCAATCATCAACTGAAACCTGGAGATAATGCTGAAAGTGCAACAAACATTACTGTAGCTCGCTGTACCTGGTTATGCAACTTCACCCCCTTACTGCTAACAGTGTTCTTTTCCACCCTCACGCTTTCAAAGACATTACTTCAGACTCAGGCCAAAATCCTCCTCCGGGGATTACTGTGCCACTCCGAAGCCCCGTCCCTTCGCATGGACACCCAGCACACTCTGTAACTGCCCCAGTTCGGTGCACCCAGCACGCATTTCCTTATCGGGGTATGAGGCAATTTTTACGTAAGGGACGAAAAAGGCAATGGGATTCTCCCGAGGAGCCGGGCGGACCCGCGCGTGCTCTCGGGGGAGGGGGGTCACTATATCCCGGCTGGAGGCGGAGGACGCGGGGCCATGTGTGTGCGGGTCGGGCCCTTCCGCACCCGCTGCCAGCTCCTTTCGCTTTAAATCTGGCAGCGAGAGACACATGGAGCCGCATTGTGCGCCTCGCGCATGCGCGCCGGGCCGGGCCGGGCCAGGTCCCCTCGGCGGTCCAGGCAGGGCCCGCGCTACCGGCAGCACGGGGACAAAGGGAAGGGGCGGGAGAGGGGACCAGCGGTGCAGGGCTGAGCTTCGGAGCTGCTCCCCGCCGCGGGCCCGGCGCCCTGGCTCATACCCGTCCTCGGGCCCAGGCTCCACAACTCCTCCTTCCCCGCACCCGTCCCGCCCTCTCGCCCCCGGCGGAGCCTGGAAATTCC
>JANRGW010011790.1:0-38305 GCA_024733675.1 Psilopsiagon aymara
CAACTTCCCTGGGCAACCCATTCCAGTGCCTCACCACCCTTACAGTAAAGAACTTCTTCCTCATATCCAATCTAAACATCCCCTGTTTAAGTCTGAACCCGTTACCTCTTGTCCTATCACTACAGTCCCTAATGAAGAGTCCCTCCCCAGCACCCCTACATGCCATCCCAAGACACCGGAAGGCAGCCACGAGGTCCCCACGCAGCCCTCCCTTCTCCAGGCTGAACACCCCCAACCCTCCCAGCCTATCCCCATACGGGATGCACTCCGGTCCCCCGACCATTCCCGTGGCCCCCCCTCCGGACCCGCTCCAACAGCTCCATGTCCTCCCCATACTGAGGACACCAGAACTGCACACAATACTCCAAGTGAGGTCTCACAAGAGCAGAGTAGATAGATGAGTGCTTATATTTTAGATATATATATATATACACACATACCCATTCTATGATTCTCATAATGGCAAAGAGATAAAGACAAAAGCAAACAAACAAAACAAATCAATATACACACACACACCAAACTATGCCCCAAAATCCTTAAGATACTGTCCTGATTTTGGTGGGATAGAGTTAATTATCTCCCAGGCGGCTGGCGCAGTGCTGTGTTTGGGCTTTAGACTGAGAACAACACTGGTAACACACTGATGGTTTAGTGCTGCCCAGTAGCATTTACCCTGACCAAGGACTTTTCAGTCTCATGGTCTGCCAGTGAGGGAGGGCACAAGAAGCGGGAAGGGAGCAGAGACAGGACACCTGACCTGAACTAGCCAAAAGGGTATTCCATACCTCAGCATATCATGCCCAGGACAGAAACGGGGGTGGTGTCTGGGAAGGGTCAATTGCTGCTCAGTTTGGGCTGGGTATCGTTCAACAGGTAGTGAGCTAGCAGAGGCAACTCAGTGGGGGCATGGGGCTTCAGCTGCCAGAAGACGGGCACCAAGAGCTCAGGGTCCTCCACAGCAGGTTTCTAGATCCCATTCAGACACTCTTCATTGCCCACTTTCACCAAAATCACCTCAATTTCCTGCGTTTTTCAGAAACCAAAGTGGCACCATTCAGTTTAAACCCAACGGCTTCACCTTTAGAATGCAACAAAGCTGAATGCCTTACACTGGTCAAAAGGACCATCTCCTCCAAGGATACTGACAGAAACAATATGACCCCCGTATTCTGTGGAATGAGAAGCAAAGGTAACACTGTGCAATTACTCCGTCTAATCTTAACTGGTTGAACAGCACATCGAAAAGTCCCAATTTCAGCCAATTTTGTTTTACATTTCCAAATAGGTCTCAGACACTGTCCAATCGTGCCATCTGCTGGGCAGAAATGTTTAGGTGTTAACAAAAGCTTTTGAGGAACCTGGGCAGTATTTTAGAAAGCATACTGCAGCCCTGGCAACTGAGTTTTTACCAATGAAATGGAGATGAAAGGGTGACAGTGTTGACACTTAAAGGACTCACAGTCAACCAGCCTGAAAGCCTAATAGAGGCCCCCCACAGCAGCATCACATTGTTAAGCACGGACGAGCATGCCACTCATGGAGGATCTAAATTATAATAGGTTTCTCATGATAGAAAGGAAGACCTTCAGCCTAAGTAAAATTCTGACTGATATATTGAAATCCACGCCAACAGCAGAAATAAGTGCCATATGCACTGCCTAGTAAGCCTAACATGCATATATGTATATACATTTAGTATCATTATATGCATAAAAGATTGTTTATATGGCAGCTAAATAATATATTAAAATGGATTATCTTTGGCATTGTGAAATTTATATAAAAGATATATATATACATGCAGCTGTACATATAAGACATGTTAATGTATACGCGCATGTATTAAAAGCATTCAAGTATCCTTCCATAATTTATCCAAGCAAGTCATCAGTTAAGCCAACAAAATCTATCTCTATACCTTAATACACAAATGCTCTCCATAGGGTTATGTGCATCCTTCACACAAAGAACTTCTACTTTAAATTGCCAATAAAAGATGCATAGAATGACAACAAAGATGCCTGTAGTACAGTTTCAAACAGCTGACAATCAGACAAGTAGAGATAAGCACATTTGGCTATAGCAAATAAAAGCAAATCTATTTCCTGGTTTATATGGTTTATATACACATCAGCTTTTTTGCTGCATAAAAATAGCATCTTGGATGAGGTCATTGCAAAGCTACTGGGGCATTTAAGCCCACGTGTTCACCTAGGCCAATTTAACCCTCCAGTGAAGTCTTCTCCAAAGAAGATGCAAGTGGGCTATATGGTTTTAGACTACAGAATCACAGAACAGTCCAGGTTGGAAGGGACCCTGAAAGATCATCTGGTCCAACTTTTTGTGGGAAAAGGAACCTAGATGATATTATCTAGCACCCTGTCCAATCCATCTGCAAACTCTACTACATCCCTAGGAAGGCTGGAATAAGTAAAAAGAAAAGGAAGAAAAAGGCGGCACGTGTCTATGCCAGCCTACCAGTCCCTAAACTACAGCCATCTTATCTATTGCCACAGCATTGCTATAGCCCTAGCATTTGCTACAAGCAAACTCCAGGCACAAACAAGAATCGTACTGGCTGGACAGGGTGCTGGGCCATTTACTCTAGGTCATGCTTGCCCAGAAAGGTTGGACCAGATGATCCTTGAGTCCCTTCCAACCTGATGTTCTATGATCATACTGTCTTGTGAGTCTGTTCCAATCACGGAAAATTCCCAGAGCACTAAACTTTTCTGTTTTTTTCAAACTGTTTATTATTCAAAAGCAGTCTTCTTCCTAGTTCACACAGCATCCTGAGTGCCGTAACAAGCTCAGGCAGGTGGCTTAGGATAGAAAAGAAATCCTTTATTTGCTCCTTTCCCTTGTAGAACCTTTTGTTACTTTTTAGGAACCGCTTAGTCCTCTAATTTCTAACCTTGTCTAGGCAGTGCATTCCAACAGCACCTCTGTTCCTGATTTTGATAGGCAAACTTTCTGCAGGAGTGAGACAGGTCAGCTCCCTCTTCCCAAACCAAGCCAAGTGATAAACAGCAAGCAAAGTTTAAGGGATTAGCTAAGTGTTTTTATTCCTCCTGCCTCACTCAGCTACCCAGGGTCTGCAGATTTGCATCTCCCCAGTTCCAAAATCCTTCCTCGGCTGGCATTAAGGAGTGTGCCCCACAGCTTCAAACAAGCAAGTTTACATTCAAAGAAGCACTACAGTACTTATGATGCAAGGTTATGGAACTGCTCCCTGCTCAGCAGCTGCCAGCACGCAGCATGCCTCACCCTCAGTCATTTGGTCAAGTGCTTGCACAGTTCCTGCTGTTGAGGGACACATATACAGCTCCCCTCTCCCCTTTGGTGCCAGCCCAAGTGCTCATGGGTCCTTGCCTGAATAGCAAGAGGGAGAGAGTGAATATCAGTATGCAAACTAGTAACCCTCCAAGGAGAGGCAGAGCTGGACAATCTAGAAACACATAGTGTCACATATAGCTCCTTGACTGCCTCAGATACTGTATTTAACCGAATTCTCCAAACCTGCATTGCAAGAGAACATGTGGCCATCCCATAAATTGGTTTGCATACAGTCAGACAAGAATGTAAGTGACATTGTGTTAGATTACCAGAGGTATAATGCAACACATTGATCTATCTGGTATATTTAGTTAGCTGAATACACTACATGAGATGAGCATTTGCCATTGGCAATTCTTACTGACTATAAAAGTCAGATGATTCTTTCATTGTTATCTAATATAGGAACTGATTCATCAAAGCAATTAAATTTGACCATTATCTATGGCTCTCTCTCCATAAAGCAAAGCACTAAATCCAAAGTTTCCCAGTATTGCCAGTCCATGCATGTGTCCTAACATGAAAGAGGTTGCAGAAGAGCTGGTATTTTAATATAAAACCCAGACGCTGGAGTCACATCTATGAAGAACTTCACTGGTTTTCTTTTTACCCACATAAGCGTACTTCCAGACTTCATAATTAGAGCTATGTAAATATTAAAGCTAATATTCAGAAGGCAAGCGAATTTCTTCTAAAGTTTAAAATCTCAGAATAATTGTTCTAAGAAAATATTTTTTCTGTTTTGAAACAGAAATATATGCTGCTATGCATGACATCTGCTCATCCCAACTTTGATACAGTATCCAATCTTAAGAGAAAGCCCTGACTTTTCAAAGCCTGTAACAATTAGATTTGGAAAGAAGGCATACCAGCAGGCACTGGTTTTGCTAAAAAGGTTTTTGTAATACCCAATTTCACTGTGTGTCCAGCAGTCAAAAACTGATACTGCGATTCAAATACTGACTAGCCACAAAAATCTTTACAGAACACATTTAGATATTTTTCACACATATGCCATTGCTGGACCATGTAGTGCTCATACTGAGAGGCACTTTACTGAAAATTAGAAGACTATTTTTAAACAAGAAAGAAATTACTAACTTGATTCCAGGTGCCGAAGCCTTAGAAAAACATCCACCCAACAAACGATGGCCAGCTCTTTGGAAAACTTCAGGAGTCTCAGCAGCTCTGACGGATGCTTCACTATGAAGAAATGTGAGTTTTCAGCAGTGTAACAGCATCTGCATTGCTTACCTGTCATAAACATGATCCAGCTTGTTCTACAGTACACAGATGGCAAAGTACCAGATAGAACAGACGTTTCCTTAACACTAAGGTTTTGGGAAAGTGGTGGGAGGGGGAAAGGGTTGAGTTCTCTTTTGATCGGTGAGTTACACTATTAAAACCAAAAGTTTATTGAATAGCGAATGCAACAGCTGTTACAGGCAAACTACAGTAACTCCTGAAGCATACAGTAACCAGCTGCGTGTTCTATTACAGGTTCACCACCAGATGGAGTAAAATTCATAGACTCACAGACTGGTTTGGGTTGGACAGGGACTTAAAACTAATCCAGTTCCAACCCCCTGCCACAGGCAGGGACACCTCACACCAAGCCCCATCCAACCTGGCCTTGAACACTGCAGGGATGGGGCAGCCACAGCTTCTCTGGGCACCCTGTGCCAGTGCCTCAGCACCCTCACAGGGAAGAGCTTCTTCCTTATATCTCACTTGAACTGTTTCAGTTTGAACCCATCACCCCTTGTCCTATCACTACAGTCCCTGATGAAGAGTCCCTCTCCAGCTTCCTTGTAGCCCCCTTCAGACACTGGAAGCTGCTCTGAGGTCTCCACGCAGCTTCTCTTCTCCAGGCTGAACAGTCCCAATGTTCTCAGCTGTCTTTGTATGGGAGGTGCTGCAGCCCCTGATCATCCTCGTGGCCTTCTCTGGACTTGCTCCAGACCCCCACAGTAACATCCCCTTTAATCTTGACCCACAAACTCTCAGTTTGCTCAACATCGTCCCCCGCAGAGCTCCATCAGCTCTACCCGCTCACCGACGTAAACCTCTACACCCGCCCTCACCTCTGTTGCTGTGGTAACGCACAGATCTCGCCAGCTACTCTCGCGAGAGCTGCCGGGCATGGCTTGTCTCCCGCCGGCATGGCGGGTGTGTGTTTCCGGGGGCCGTCAGTCCGGAGGGGAAGGGCCGGCTTCTGGTGGGGCTCCCCTCCTCTGCTGGGGCTCCCCTCCTCTGCTGCGGCTCCCCTCCGCTGCATCAGTTTGCAGTGAAACTCCAGGATAGGCCGGAAGGGCCTCTTGTGCAGTTGCAGGGCACTGCTGGCGCTCCGGATCCCTGGCTGCAGGGCTGCTCTACAGACACTCCTCTCGCCGTTTGGCTCGTGCCCGGTGTTACTCCATCCCAGTGCAGAATCCAGCATTTGGATTTGTTTCCAAGACCTGTCACACCAGTACGATATTCCCAGCTGATGCCTGGAAAGTTGGAATCTCCCATAAAAATACCAGCTACCTGCCTAGAAAATTCTGCTAATAGCCTACAGTTACCTATCAGTGGTTTCATTGTTCCTGGGTGATTGCTAGGAGATACTCATACAGCATTTCTGCAAGAATATGGAGCCAGGCTCTTTCCAGTGATGCCCAGTAACAGGACCAGAGGCAATGGGCACAACTGAAACACGGGAGGTTCCCTCTGGACATAAGGGAACTCTCTTTTACTGGGAGGGTGACGGAGCCCTGGCGCAGGTTGCCCGGAGAGGCTGTCTGGACATGGTCTTGGGAAACTGCCTGCAGGTTGCCCTGTTTGAACAGGGAGCTGGACCCTGTGACCTCCAGAGGTTCTTTCCAACCTCAAGCACTGTGTCTCTGCAGCTACTCAAACACTGGAAGTGGTACAAACACTTGTGCTTTATGCGAGACAGCAGACATCTTCAAAGGAAGGGAACAGCCCTTGTTTGGAACCCGCTGCACTGACATGTAATGTAGATCCCTTCTCAGTTACTCAGCAAGATCCTCTGAATTCTCTAATAGCTCCTCTTTGCCCTCTTGGTTGTCTGCCAGACTTGCCAAGTCTCCTGCAAGCTTCCTGTTTCTTACTTTGGCTTCTGAGCTCTTCTTCAGCTGTTTGCCCTCCCAACTTCCTTTGTACACACTGCCGGATGTAGTTTTCACTGTTCTAACCCTTGTGCTGGGTATCAACAGCAGAAGCAAAGGAGAGAGGTTTGCTCAGCCTATGTGGTTCGCCAGGTTTTTTTCTTCCAAGAGTTTTCCAATGGACGCATATTAGAAATCCAAGGCAGCAGCTCGTGCCCCTTTTGAAGAGTCTGCCTGTTCACTTCATGGTCCCTCCAGAGAAATGATTTCACTGACAAAAAGTAAAAAACCCCAGGCCTGTGCACCCTTTCAAAGACAAAAATGTAAGGGCTGAGTGCTGACTTGTTCAGCCTTGCCAAAGGAAGACTGAGGGACACAAGGGGGGGGTCACATCTCCTGCTATAAATACCTCGGGGAGAAAACAGTTATTCATGCTGAGACTGCTGGCATAAGCACAACTGCATATAAACTAGCTGTGACTACATTTAGGATGAATGCTGAAAGCAGATTTTCATCCACTGAAGCAAAGAGCCCCCATAGCAGCCTTTACAGAAGAGCAATAGTAGCACATGTGCGCAGAGTGGCATCCAAGTTCAAGAAGTGTTTAACAGGAGACTGGACTGTGGCACAGAAAATGCAGTTGTCATCTGTTCCACATTATAATTCATTATGATAAAGGACGAATACTTGTCATGAATAATTGTCCTATGTTACACCCATGCATGAACCTCACACTGGCCTGTAGTGATGAATGACAGTCAAGACACTGAATGAATTCCTGCAGCCTACTCCTCATACAAAAGGATCAGCATGACATACTAGAATTTACCAGTCTCAGAAGTAATCCCAGTAAAGCATGCACATAACTCAACCTTCAATGCGCGGCTGATGCACAGATTTTATACTCAGATAGCTATTTCAGCTATGGATTTGGTTTCTCCCTCTCCCCTCATGCTCCTCTGGAAGTTTTTCCAATGTTGTCACGGTGGAGGCACAGTTAAATGGGTACAGACGTCCCAGAAGATGACATCATATATTCTCCCTTCTTACACTGATATATGCAATGCAGGCAAAAGGCACTTTTAGATCGCAACAGCAAATGAACTAGGCAAATCATATGCACTAACTAGACTTGAACCACAAACACAGACTCACGTGACATCAAGTCCTTGAAAGAAATCTTGAAGGAACTAAGCTAAACCCCTATTCCAGCACACAAACTATTCTTATCTCATCAAGGTTTCGGTTATTAGCATTGCCAGAAGGTAACGTTCTTTCCAAGCAGACTGCCCTGTAACATTGCGTTGTGAAATTTTACATTCATCATTTTATTGTAATCTGAACAGAGGCGATAGCTGAAGAGCAGAGAAAATGACTATACAAAGAATTTATAGAACATTCATTTACATACTGATGTAAAGAGACCTTCTGATGCTTCTTTACAGTTTCAAGAAAAACACAATAATTTGCATTAGTAGGTAAAACCAAGAAGGAAACATGAGATTATTCTTTTAATGGTAGTCTTGGATACATGGAAATCATTCAATTAAAAACATGGCTTTTAGCATTTCTGTAGCTTAACACTGTACGATTATAGTAGTACATTTACTAAGAAGGTTAACAGGAGTCTGGCTAAATACGTATGTCACTTGCTGCCATTAGTTATGAAACTGCATATACACATCTACCAAAAACCTTGAAAGTGCTGTATTAACTATTTAGTCTTGTATTTGCCATGAACAAGTGTTTCATGAATATCTTTCTACATACACTACAGGTACATACAGAATTATTTTGCTCTGTGCATTTTTTAATTCATTAAAAGCAAAAGCAGGTGGCAATATAACACCCAAAGGAACGCATAATAAAACACCTCCCTTAGAAACAGGGCAACTTCTTTTCTCCCCACTTACCAAGTAGAGCTAAACTCCAGGACTGTCAGCGTTCAAATCCTTATGCTCTTGAATCCAGCAGCTTGAGAAAGTACAGGGTCTAAAAAATAAGGCCCTGAATGGAAATGATAAAACTGGGGGGAAAAAATGGACACTTTCTTTTCAGCCCAAAGGCCAACACATGGTGTCTAACAAGACACACTGAAATTTAAGTGTCGTCTACAGAAGCAAAAACATGTAGTAAAAATTCCTTCTCATTTCAGTGCTCACAACACATCAGATTTAAATCTAATTCAGACTTAAATGTAATTGAGATGTCAGCTGGAGAAATTCACTGGGCTTCAACTGGCTGAATATTAAAAGGAAACTTGTCCATGCATGTTTCAAAAGGATCTAAACTCCTCAAGAGCTGCATTCCCTTTTGGATGGCACATGAACACTGTTTAAGTAGTATACCTCTGTGTGAGAAGAACAAAAGTATTTGGTACAAATCAGAGGCACTTGCCTTTGTTGCTTCAACGGTAGCTACTATGCTTTGGATTGCTTCACCCTTTTACATACATCCAATGCCCACTGCTACTGATTCTCCACTTCTAGGTCCAAATACATAAACTTCAAGTATTTTTTCTCTCTCCCTCTGTTCCTCACCCCCTTCATTTTAAAAAGTATCCAGTTATTTATACAAAATTTACAGTTACATCAGTAACTTTGGCTATGGTCAATGAATAACGTTTCCTTGATCCTAATACTTTAGAAAATAGGGAGAGAGCTGTTAATGTAAGACAGATCATAATTTATACAGGACAGACCAAATTGGTGGAAACTTCTCACCATACAGCCCAAACAGAGTTCCCCATTCCTACTATTAACTATTATTTAGTAAAAGTGAATAAAATGATTAAACCCCCCAAGTGGGTACAGTTACTGATTAAACCCCCCAAGTGGGTACAGTTACTAGATGATCCAGTGCCTCATGCACTGGCATGCCAAATTCAGCATGTCATTTTATCTCTCAGTTTATTGCTCTACTGTTGACAGCCACACATCAAATAGAGGCAGTGAAGCTTTTCAGCACTGTCACAAGTGAAGCTGTTTTATTACCATCAGTTGTGATACAGGGGTCTAGTAATGCTCTTTTTGAAGTGAATGGGAGTTCCAGAGTAGACTTCAGTGGCTTGCTCTCCTCATGAAGATTTCCACTGTAACCTACTTTATCAGCTTTCTGTAAAGGTAACCAGCACTTTGTTATGCATTTAAAATACCAATGTATACATACAGAGATCTGTGCAAGTGTGATAGTTGTAGAAATCATTACATAAATGCTCTCAATAAGTGGGACAGAGTAACAAAATATATCCCATTCCCTTTTGGATTTCCAAACTCAAGGAATTCTTAAAAAAGATATTATAAACCAAAAATAATTCCTAAAGATCTGAAAAAAAAAAAAAAAAAAGGTAAAAAATCCACAAAACGCCAATAAAAATGGGGCTGGAAGAATCCACAAATAGAATTACGTATTAGGTAGAAGAACAAATATTACTACCAAAACAGTACTGCAGAGACAGGAAATGGGAAGTAGCTTATCACTGTAAGACAAAAGTCAAGCTATGCGACTCTATTTAGCAAGGCACAGGCTATAAACGCTTCTACTTAGGCAAAATAGAGCTAAAGAGGCAAAGCCCAACAATGGCCTATTTTAAGAGTAACTCTATGACATACCAAGATCTGAGATCTACTATAAATAATCTCGCAAAGGTTAAAAAAAATGTATAAATTATAAAGTTTTCTTCTTTTCCCTCATTTTTATCCTGTAATTATTATAATACAGAATCTTCCCTGCTTAGTTCTCTGTATAAAAAAATAATACAAAACCCCAAATTACAGATTTCCACACAACTTTTTTCTGCCACCTCTCCCCTATTTAGGATTTTTCCACCTAAACCAGCCCAGCACTCTTAACACAGAGCAACCTCCCCAAATGCTCCACATTTCCACTCCTGATCAGAAATCAACTTGCACAAACCTTCTCTTCACGTACATCTTCCCCTTTCTCCATTCAGTTCCCATCACTGATCACATAAGGATGAAGGGAAGAGCAAATAGTCTTCCTCAGACCATCATTCCCTTAAGAGCACATTTGCAAGGCCTATAGCTACCATTGATGCAACTACGGCAAGTGTCTTTGGAGGTTACACAGAACATTTTCTGCACAAAAGCAGCAGCACAGCCTAATGGGTATTTCTGCTCCAACAGATGACGAGAAACAGCATGTGAAAATGTATTAGAAACCCTTCAGGAGAAAAGTTTTTCATTTATGCTTCACTCAGGTTTGGGCCTCATGGGTTTGGGTGGCACCCACCTTCTTTTGTTTTGTCCTTTGATATAAAAACAAAGAAATAATGCTTTAAGTTAGAGGCATCTTCAAAGAAAAGACAAACACAAGGCTCTTGCGACTGAATGCAGCTAGACCGTCCTCTGCTTTCCTTCTTGGGAATGACAAGGGTCAGGCTTTGCTGCTGAATATGCTTTCTCCCTCTCTCACAGTGCTTTCCTTCAGTGGAATTAGTGATGAGCTCTGAGTCAAGGATGTGAAGGCATCAGATCTTCTTCTGGGATCCGATCATGACCTTTGATACAAAGTTCACAATGGCGCTGGCAGGTTGCTCTGGATCATGCTCTGCAAATAAGTGGCATACGTTGTCCGTGGCACTGCCTTGCTTCCGGGCAACGAACCCAAATACTCTGCAAGGGCGACAGACAGGCATTGCCTCATTTCATAAAGCAGAAACGATACTGCACAAACCAAAAGCACAAATCAGGCTTCATCTCTTGTGATCAACAAGGTTCTGGGTGACTGCTAAACACAGCGGTTCAGGTGCAGCAGACAACTCGGGAGCTCATAAGTGGCTCAGGACAGAGAGAGTCAGGTAAAGGGACTGTCCCCTTCCTTCTACTCTGTATTGCATCCCACACTGTGTGTTGTCAGAAACATGCTGCTGACCCTGGGGATATATTTAATCTGATTCAGTACCGCTCTTCTTTTACCTACCTTGGGGGGTATTTGGTGTGGTGTGTCAGGAACAGCCTAAAGTGGGTTTGAAGGCCATGGATCTCAGCAGAAAGAGTACTGGAAATAGGACTTAAGCCATCTATTTCTGTTCCTTTCCAGAAGCCAGTGCCTAAGCTCTCCCTGTTTAGAGGTTTTCTTCTGATAAGGGGAGAACAATGATGCTTGCCTTCAACAGAAAGTGCTTTGCAATCCACTGGTAAGTATATATTTACGCCACACACTAGTACTGCTGGGAGTGTTTTTATCTATCTGCTGTGGTGGGGGGTTTCTTTTTTAGAGCTATCAGTGTGAGGGGGACAAGTAAGCTTATGTTAGCATTGCTGAACAAATAGAACACAAGACTGAGTAGCAAATGGCTGTTTTCATTTCTGAAACTTTAGTAAAATCACAGACCTGCAGTCTTAATAAACCACACTAACTCTGGCTCCAGACATCCCACTATCACATAATTAGGCCCTGACTTGCAGAGGTACAGATGAAGTAACTTAAGTCTAATTACAGTGGGCAAAGAGATTTTTGTGTCAGAACAGCTGTTTTCCCTTCTACATCTCTGACAAGGATAATATAGAACACTGAGAAACTGCTATTTACTAAAACATTCAGTTAAAAGAGACTCAGACAGGTGCCCACTTACTTTGCAGAAAGGCCATCTTTCATCCATCTGGTTGTCCATGTAGGAAACAGTAAAGAAAACAAAAAAAAAAAGAAAGAAAAATGAAACCTATGTTAGTTTTTTTCTTTTAGATCAACAATATAAACAGCACATTAGAAACACTGCTTGTCTTCCTTACTTTCTGTCCTGTGGATCCAAAGCACAGAAAATAACTGTGTTGACTGGATAATGTCGCCGGAAAAAGAGTCTGAGTGGAAAGAAAGAAGACAAGTTTTAGGAATAGCTAAGATGCGTAAAATATTAAACAATAAACAGATCTGAAAAATAAACTACATTTCATCTCAATTTAACAATGACAATATATTCGTTTTGCTATCTATGAGTGACTTGGAAAGCCACCTGAACTGTTCCAACTAAATAAATCCACATTTAGAACATTAACATCAAGTTTTTGAACTAAAGGAAAACTGACCCTCAAGCTGAGAAAAAGAAGTATGAGTTGTGTGCTTTTTTACAAAAAAATGGCCATTTAGATACTATGTCTGTGGGAAATGCAACTTCTTGGAACTTATGAATATATTAACTTTCAATATACAAGCACTCATAGGCATTATCATGTAAGGATTAATGGAATTAATGGAATTTCATCAATTAGTGGAATTAAGAAGTCTGTCACTTCTTCTTTTTAATCTAGAACAAATTCCTGTTGTCCCTCCTTTGCAATTGTCAGTTATCAAAGCTAAAGACTTTGTGGTAGCCTTAACAACATTCAGTACAAAGTAAACATAAATTACCTTTGTATCATAGTATTTTATAGGCTATCTGAAGCACTATTTCAATTACGCAGTGATGCACACTGTCTGCTTAGGCCAACTCTGTTGATACTGGTGAAAGATACCGTGAATAAGTTGAATATCAAGTGCTGGCAAAGCCATTACTTTCCCTTTCATTAGAAATAACCACTCATTAGAAAAATAATGCCATGGCAAAGTGACCTTCCAGATGTAAAAGCTGACATGTGGAACATAACATCCACAGCTTCAAACATTCATTCTCAAATCCTTTGGACAGCTGACTCTTTCACTGTCATTCCTTAAAATATCCTATTATACTCTGAGACAGAGAGTGCAAAATGTAACAAGCAAAATCAACAGCAGCCAACATATGTAGAAGACAAGGCTGGATATCCTCTTACTTTCTTTGATTATCTGTCAACGTGATTCCCTGCGCAGACACTTTGAAATGGACAACAGTTGAGACTGGAGAAGGGTCTTGCATCAGTGTCAGGCTCAAGGCTTTCTGTACTGCCTGGTAGCCTGTGAGGGACTCCATCTCCACTGAGTTCAGGTACCAGACATTACATGCTGTAATGAAAGAGGGGAAAGACTTTGAGAGGAAAGACTGAGCAGCAGTCAAACAGGTGTCTTTTGAACAAAACCAAACAGCACGTAAACTTTCCACCTTTGTAAAGCAAACAGGGAAGACCAGCAGCAAACCTGTGTGTGCCTCACCATGTTCCACCTTTGCTTCGTAGACTCATAGAATCACAGACTGGTTTGGGTTGGAAAGGACCCTGAGATCATCCAGTTCCAACCCCCTGCCACAGGCAGGGACACCTTCCACCAGAGCATGTTGCTCCCATCCAACCTGGCCTTGAACACTGCCAGGGATGGGGCAGCCACAGCTTCTCTGGGCACCCTGTGCCAGAGCCTCAGCACCCTCACAGGGAAGAATATTTTCTTCACTGTTCAAGACTATAAATTTTGGAGATCACAGGCCTGTCTTGTATCAAATCTGCAGCAAACACTAGGAAAGTAAGTCTTAATATTATGTAGTGTTATATACAAGACTATAATACAGTATAATACTAGACAGTACTATATGGTAACTGTGCCGTATAACATCATACAGTGTTAATTACTATTATATAGAATTATTCTCATGCTTAAATACTTTGCGACTTAAATGCTTTGGTATAAAGTAAAATTTACAAGCAGGTTAAGAGCATTTCTGCTCTTGGAAAGTCTTCTGTCTCGGTGCTGACAGCCTTTGTGTTTTGATAAAATATTTGTGTAGGTATCCAGAACAGAGGTTACAACTCTGGCAGCTGATGCATGCAAATTACCATCTAACATTTCATCTGTTTAGCAGTTTAGTTTGACTTGCCAACCTTAATATGAAAGCAAAGACTAAATTAAATCTAATAGCTTCTCTTCTCATATGGCTGTTCTGTAATCTGACTAAAGCGTTCTCCTATGACCACCTACATAAAATACACAGCTAGGCATTGGCAGTTTCAAAACAACTTAGCAATTGTACAGTTAATGACTGTGTAAGCAGGAGTTAGATTCCAGCACGCTGATCAGCCCAGTAACTTCAAGCTCTGGAGTCTGTCAGTGCATGAAGTGATCCAGAGATTTGTTTTATTTCATCTGAAAGCATCAAGTTTCCCAAATGTATTTGCACATTGGTGTGATCGTTTCAACAACCTTTGTTTGAATCAATCACTATTCAATTCATGCAGAGAGGGATTTAAAATGACGAATGGCAAGTTCAATGAGGCCTTCCTCACTGAATAGGTTTCTGTCATGTCTATCCAAAATGGTAAATAACATTCCAAACCGTAAGTTCTCCTCTTCTCATGTCATTACTGTGTATGTTTGGTATAGCTCTAAAGCTCTTCATTATCCTTTCAGCCCTTCCCACCACAGGAAGCTTCCCTTGTTTCACAGTCACACTCCACTTTGGAGACCCAGATGAAGAGTTTCCCTTCCACTTCTGTCACACACTGCATTGGTGTCAGCAGAATGCGTTCAAGTTTTGTTTCTAAATGAATCAGCCAAGCATTTTGTCTAAATTGCCCTCAGTGTAATAGCTCAAAACATGTCACCAAATACTGTGTCTTTCTTTACTTCTGTAGCACAAAAACCTGTAAGTGGAACCTGTTCCAGAAGTACTGGAAAGCGCAAAACTGTCAGCTTAAGAAGGAGATTACAAGAAAGGACAGTTAATGAGAAAGGCTGGAAGATAATTAAGACCATGGGGAATGTCAGATGGAGAATCTAATGACAGCAATCCCACAGAAACCATACTCAAGGCTAAAGCAAAAGGAAGACGTGTCTTTCGTGCAGTGCAGCTTCCCTGCAATGTTGCTGCTCTCATTTTCCACAGGATTTCCAAAGGATTGCCACAGGATTTCCAAAGGATTCAGATAATGACTGGAAATGCTCATTAGGTTCTTTCAGACAGATATAAATTTCAGGAAAATACATCTCAATTTCTTTGCTTGTAAAGCAGGGCAGGGGAAAAGTGAATCTGCTTGGGCTAAACTGCAGGTGCCCACACAGCTCAGATAGTTGGAAAAGAAACAGTTTATGGTTTGGATCTGCACTTCAGTACTGAATTCCACAACTAGAATGTCTCTATGACTGGAGAAGGACCTCTGAAACATGGAAAATCAGTGGGAAATGACGTATCAAGGCAAAAAAACCCTCCGAGCAGCTCCCCTAGCTAATTCATCTATTCAGGTCCCAAACCTTGACTAAAAACAAAACCACCAGCAACTAAAATCCAGGTGGATGAAGTTTCCCAAATGACTCATGATGTGATAACTGCCATAAGGAGTTACCTGCCTGCTGCCCCAAATGAAGCAAGGATCATTTCCTTTTGCTTGAAAAGCATTGCCTGAGCAAGGAGAACCCAACATTTCTCAAAAGACAACACATGCCTCTTTTGCTGGGTTTTCACAGAATCAAATTGCCAATGCTGGAAGAGACCTCTGGAGATCATCTGCTCCAATCCCCTGCCAAGGCAGGGCCACCTAGAGCAGGTCACACAGGAACATGTCCAGGCAGGTTTGGAAGAGGGAAAGTGCTATGAAAATGAGTTCTTGTTTCTTTTCCCCTGCTGGCCATAACAAACCTGTCAGCCCATAACAAACCTGTCAGCCCAGCAGACACAAAGGCCAAGGCCATGTGTGCTCACTCCTGGCATAGCCTCGCAAAGGCTTGCATTGCCTCAGCCACACATGCCTGCTTGATTACAGCACTTGAAGGGGTACTCAAATCAAAGCAGACTGCTGCACAAGCAAGGAGCAACGCTCTCCAGAGCAGCTCAGCTTGGCAACTGCGCCCTTCAGAAATGCCCTGAACTGGGTGGGGGCAAAGAGGCAGCATAAAGGCATGGAGTGTTGTCAACTGCAGTGTATTCTGTATTCTCCTGCTCTAATGGGACTAATCTGGTGGACAGACAGATCCTGCAGAGATTTCATAGCAGACCAAAAATGAGGAAGCATGGGAGGGCAGGGACAGGATCCCCTGGCCACTATATAGGGGAATAAGACAGTGGCTGCATTTCTACTAAGGACAGCTGTAAGATTATAAAGGGGTACTCAGAGCACCATGTCCAACAACAGTGTCTTATGACTCCTACTGAACACGTTCTTTAGTTGCCCTTTGCAGACCTCGGACATAGTTCATGAACCTCTGCAACCACAGGCTGAAAATACCCTAAGTTCATCAGTTATGATAGCAGTGTGGCCGCCTAAGAAGTACTGTGCTTGAGCCAACCTACGTGTACCTCGGATTCCCATGGGAGGCATGACTGGAAAGCAAACACAGGGCCATAGAGTTTAGGACCCAGTTGCAGAAAACGAAAAGAATTTGGTATATATCCTCACAATGCCCTTTACACTTCCACTCAGCAGTCTAAATTTAACTGCTCCCTTTAAACATCCTCCAGTCCAGTCTAAGCTCCAGCTTCTCCCAGGCTGTAAGACATAAAATCTGGTGCCAGACAAATGCAAGGAAAAGGTTTAACAGACCTGCACCCTGTTTAAGAAGCTCCGCTGCCGAGTTTGCAGCAGTCTGTGGAGAAGTTTCTGCCGTTTCCTCCAAGGGATCTGCAAAAAGAAAACACAGTCTACGTCTTGTCTGGACTTGAATCGACAGATCAACGCACTCAGACAAGTATGAATTCAGCTTTTAGAACTGTCATCTCACCCACTGGCCAGGTCTTGGCCAGAACTCTGAAACAATCTCGTAACTGCAGCTATAATCATTCATGTGGCTTTTGTGCTGCATCATTTATTTTTTGCCTCCAGCATTGGAGGAGGGATGCTCAACCTTTACTTCCTGACAGTAAGACATAACTACATAGCATAAGGGACACACACACACATTAAAATAATACTAATAGCTCTATTCCCTTATTATAAGCCTCATTTTAAATAGTGTAGGTTTCATTTTCTCATTTATTCTCTATTATTTACACTCATTTAGGCATAAAGAAATTGTGTTTCTACAATGAAATCAATTAATTGTATTTTGATTCAGAACATGACAACATAATCATCTTTTCTTCATACTCATGTAGAAAACAAACATCTGAACTATTAAGACAGCAGTGGAATGTTTGCCTCCCAATTAAAATTAGTGAGAAAACTGTTCATCAGTATGCTCTTTCAGTTACATATATGCAGGTAAAAAAATCTCACTGCTATACTTAACATGACGCATGCTGTCTTTGAATGCATTCAAATCAGAAAGCAAGCAGTAATAGGGTATGTGATGCTATTAACATAATCAGAGTTAGCCATATGCTTTAAATACTCCACACACCATGTCTGGAATCATTAACCACAGAAGATCATCCTGAAGTGTGTGATCAAATTGGATTAAAAAAGAAATCCACAATAAAAATTCACTCTGATAATGTTTATTCAAGACATGGCAAACGTTTCAGTCCTGCACTTGTGCCAGAATGAAGGAACTTTCCATTTTAGGTGAGCAGGATAAAGAGAACAAGCCCACCTACCACGCTGCTTTGCCATATAAAGAGATCTCTGGTCACATCTACCATATCATGTTTTTGTGCTAAAATGGTTTCATTAATGTATTTGCATAATTCCAATGCTATGTTTGAACACTGACATATGGCCTTTAACGAACGCTTACAGAGTTCAGTAGAAAACCACAAGAATGTTTAACATTTCAATAATACATGTGGTGTTAACTTCACGTGGGAGAGTAATGGGCAACTGAATTATGGGGCAAGCCAGAACTACGTTTTGCTGTTGTCTTAAGAGTGGTTTACAAAATTACCATAACCAGAATTAGAATTACAGTCCCATGATTTAACACAGGCTTTCTGATCACTTACTTAAACAATATTTGGACCTATCTAAGCTGCTGCTGCCTGCCTGCCAGTGTCATACTCAGGACACTTTCTTCTCGTTACCTACATCCCTTCCCTTTTGCTACCCAGACCTGAATTTGTGGCTATATCTAACCTTACACAGGTGTAATTTCATGTCTGAGAAGTACATTTGTGTTCCTACGTGGTAGATTTATAGTGTGGATTTCCATGACACACATGTGTGTAACTGGAATACCACAGTAGTAGTCTGCTCACAGCTACACCTTGGGTAAGAGCCGTCAGCAGTATGGAAGAACCACTTTGAAAACACAGCTTCCTTTCCTCTGCATTCTTGCTTAGATCTCAAGCTTGTGACATCTTCACCTGCCTTCAGACACTGGCACTTTGAAGCAGAGCTTGGCTGGGTATATCTCCTCTGTACTTTAACAAGCATACCTCTGTCTGGGATGAGGAGCTTGCAGGGCAATGCCAGTGGAGTGATGGAATGCTGATACACCAGAGCTGTCAAACTCCCTGTGGTCAGAAGAGTAACAAGACATGCACAGTTAACTTGGCAGACAACAGGAATGCTGAACAGTTATGTTGGCTCTCAAGTATTTTACAGATCAAGGGGCCTTCCCCCCTGCCCTTTAAAAAATATTCTCTTGGCACCTAAGCTGAGACCTTCTTCAGTCAACTTTAATGTGTTCATGCTTCCCAGCACTTTCCCACTTGGATGTACTTGAACTCACTAATCACAATCATATGCCCCCTTTTCCCTTCTTAAATCCTAACCTTTGCTTTAACGGAGAAAGCACAAAAATGACAAAAAGTAACATGCAAGTCAGTAAATTCCTTTCAGCGCTCTTAACTTCAGCTACATTAAATGTAGCAGAATTTTATGAAGATGGTAAGAGCACAAGGGGTCAAAGCTATGTGAGGCAGAGAAAAAGGAGTTGTGCCTCTGAGCCACCTAGTCTCCACCGCATAGCGCTTTGTCTACACACATCCATTTTGTGCTTCTGAAAGCATCAAAGATGGTCTAGAGAAATTATTCTTCTTTTCAAAGTCCCTTTTGTCATTTGGACTTGACTTAAAATAATTAGTCATCCAGTACATTAGTCATCTTTGACATTAGCATGTCTTTAAGAAGTCTGTAAGACTGTAAGAAGTCAGATGAAGGCATGATATTCATCAGCCTACTTGTACAAAAAGCCATCCTTAGATCCTGTTTACCAACAGACACTGAACATTATAATCATGCACTTGAGGAAAATTCCATTTTAGCTTCAACCTAAACCAGCTTCATTTTTAGAACCCAAAAAATGAAGGTTCTAAAACCCAACACCTCAACAGGGAAAAAGTGGGAAGACAGGGAGCAGCAGAGAGGAACTGTTCTGTTATGACCATACACCCTTCATCCCCTCCTGCACTGCCTGCTGTGGGGGTAAGGAGTCTGTGGGGAAGAGTGAAGCTGAGCTTGGGAAATGGGGAAGTAAAAGTGTTACTTTAATGGTTTTTTTCTCACTACCTGAATATAGATTTTAACTGGTAAAAAAATAAATTAATTTCCCCCAACTTCACTCTCTCTCGCCCACAGCAGTAACTGGTGAGAAACCTCCTTGTCTTTATCTCAGCCCATGAGCTTTCTCATCTTATTTTCCTCTCCTGCCCCAATGAGGAGGGTAAGTGACTGAGCAGCTAAGGAGATGTTTGGCTGTTTGACACAACAAGGTAGTGTGCTTTCATCATGCTACATTAGGTAGACTGACCCAGCATAATGTACTCTGTCCCACTCTGATGCCATTTTAGCCAGCTAATACACTGCATACATAACCCACAGGTCAAATTAAGGTAAAGGTCCTGAATCAGTGAGACCCATAACAGACACTGAGCTCAACTGTCTGCAGCTGAACTGGTAGTAGTAGACAAGCTTGCACACATACTTATGGTAAACATGTACAAGGCTCCTCTAACCTCAGAATGCATTCCTACAGAAACCATCAGGACTGATGAGAAATGAATATTCTCTCATTTGCACTCAGTCCAAATCTATAAAACAGTTCTGGCAAATGCAAACTGTTTCCATTTTCTGTGTCCCTGTGAGGTACTGTACTTACCAAAATATGGTTCATTTGGGCATCCTTTCAAGCGCACCCCCTTGTGAGTGCATTCAATCAGAAAATGCCTTACAAGTTCATTTGACAAATCTCCAACTGTGTGGAAAAAAGAAAAGAAGGCTCATGAAGAGAAGCAATGAAGAGACAACAGTCTCACAAATTAGCAGGTCTTTGTGAAGCAGTTTTCCACATTACCACCAAATGTTTTATATACAACATGCAAAGAATACATTAGACCTGCCCGGCTGCAAGGTTACAAGCTGTAGTAAAAAGGCCATTTTGCAAAAAACAAACAAGCAAATAGCTCACTTTAGACAACTAGAGGAAAAGGTTTTGTAACCGTGAGTGACAGCCAAATACACACTGGTTTCCAAACAGGGTCCCAACTACAGACAGGAACAGGAATATGGAAATCTAATGGTTAGAAATTTGCATCAGAATTCTATGCAGAATTTCTAACCACTGGAAGAACCTGCATCCAATGTGACACATCCAAGTGTGGCAAAACACTCAGATTCCTAGTGATGGTTTTGCTCACACAACTTTTCCAAATTAAAGCAAGAGACAACTGAGCTACACCAAGGTAATGATGCCAAGTCTCTCAGTGACGTTTTAAAGTGTTTGCAGTTTTACACTACGTCTTTGCTCCTGAAAAGAATTACATGAAATCCCCAGGTTTCATCAGGTTTTTGAAGTTTTTCTCTCTGGTTAATTGTCCTAGACAAATCAGAAAGGTTAAGCTGGAGGTAATGACGAGAGTCAAAGTCCAAGAGATACAGAAAAATTCCCCTGAGCCTTAATATTCTTTTAAACATACATATGCACACATATAAATGGGAAAGCGTCACTACTTCTTGGAAGGCTGGTTCACACTATTTCACACCCGACTACAGACTGATTCTCTCTCCAAGCAATTTAAGGGTTATTTCATAGCCATGGGACAAAGTTACCCAGCCATTCAAACCTTAACAAAAGAGCAACAACACACAAAAGCTCCTTTTAACTCTGATCTATCGGAAGCACGTGACTTCAAGGGTTGACTTTCAAGCTAACAAAGATGAACACATTAACCTGGACAGCAGAAACTTCCATGCAAGCAAATATTGTAAAGACCACCTTTTCAAACAGCTGTTTGCTGTTATGCTCCCAGAATGTTAAAACTGAATGATTACAGGGGTATGTGAGAAGGCGAAATCTGGAACAAGAAAATCTGCAGGAAACTAAACAAGTTTGTGCCTTCTAGGATGAAACAGTGGGAATCAAGAGTTAAGTATCACACAGCTAGAAGTGGAAGAATGCTACAGTCTCAGCTAAGTTTTCTCTTACTACTACTTGTCTGTGGCACAACTACCGCAAACTGGCTCTTTAAGATGAGTAGAGTTTGAACTTTCATGTGCTCTGGAATTCATGGGTCTGATGATAGAAAAAATTATTACTAAAATCACCTACAGCCACTCTCTCTCTCTTTACATCCTTGTTGCTGTCACTGCCCCTCTGCAATCCTGTTGTGGTTTAAGCCACAACACTGAGTTAAGTAAGACACTGCAGTGGTTCTGCTGATGCTTCCTGGCAACAAAAAGAAGGATTATATGGCAAATTTGTGTTAGATATTGTCTCAAGATACCAGATTAAGTGTACAGAACTTGAAATAACTTGCTTTCTGTATGTATTCATTTTACCTTTCACAACTATCAGGCACAAGTTACAAATGGAGGCACTGGAGCTGGGAGAGTAGGTGTATTTAATCACTTCTTTTAAACAACTATCATCTTTCCTTAGGGAACCTCCTCAGACCTGTATCTAATGTAGAACTGTCTCAAAACAAAACCATAGGGCCAAAAATATTCAACCTTCCAGCCAAGCTAAAGCTTTACAGGGCGGTATGTGGATCAAAGGCAGATTTCTGATCGCCTGGGAGGACCCATGGTTTTCCATTAGGTTGCTAAGGTACAATACATGCACAACTATAGTGAACATACATTTACAAGCCATGGTGAAACTACAAAGTCCTGCAGACAGTTTATCCAGTCTCATTTAACAAGGTACCAAAGGGAGCCTGCAATTCAAATTCCATTTACTAGAACAGGGGAGATTCCTCTAGATTGTTACCCTGTAGTAAAAACTTCCTAGTATATATGTCTTGTTAAATAATAGATAGAAGGGCATGGAGTACCTTTCTTGTTTAACTGCAGCACAGAAGGAGGTGGTGTAGCAACTTTCATTGCTAGTCCGTAGGCTCCCCGGAAGGAATGACTGTCTCGAACAATGAATGAGCCAGGTTCCTTGTCCTTGAGAACAGCAATGGCTGCAGTGATTCCAGGAAAGAGAGAGAAAAACAGTTTTAGAACAATGGGCATACCCAAGAAGTACAGAAGTCAAAATCTGTAATTAATAGGAGACTAAGGGAAGTAAGATCCTTTCCTCTGCCCCCACTGCTGCAGAAGATAATACAGTCAAGCATATTTGGGGGATATGAGTGGAAACATCTTGTGCAAATCTCACAGATACTTATTTCAAGATATATCTGAAGTATAGATCCTGACTCATTTTTAAACTGAAAAGGACATGCAGGTGCCACCAGAATTCCCACAACCAGTGCAAGGGCAAGTTGATCCCTGCTTACGTTTTGTCAACTTGTTAGAAGCATGACAAAGAGCATTCCCAGGCTGACTACACAGCACTGTTCTGATTTCCCTATGAAGCTTCACCATATGGAGCAGATCCATTTTCATCCACCACTGAGTTTCTGTTCCTGCTACGCAGTCTCACTCCCTTACCAACTTTAAAACAAGGGAAACGTAAGAGAATATTTACTCTTTGACTGTCCAAGCATTGAAATATTTGACATCTGTGTTCTGTGAGCTCTGCTCGAAGTGGGAAATTCTCCCCAAGAGGGACCATTTGCAGGGAAACTGCTCCCGCTTTGCATGAGTCTGCTGCAGACTGTGAAATCAAGCAGCCCAAAATCTTGAACTCAAAAAGTTCACCTAATGATTGACCTTAATTTGGTCTAAATAAAACATCAGTACTTTGCCTTAATTTTTTTCCCCCTTAAGCTTTTTGGAAAAGCTTGTTTCCAGAGTTTCTAATGATGAGGAAGCCTTCACAGAAACCCTGGAAAAAGCCCAGATTTGACCCTGGAGTCTTCTAACTGTATACAGAGAACATGGAAATTCTGCATACGGGGCATGAAGCCATGTTTTGCAAGGCCTGAGCAATGATTACATTATAAACACACACACACACACTTCATTTTTTTCCATGAAAGAGTAGGAACAGAAAATCAGGAAAATGCAGACGTAACTGTTTCTCCTGTTGAAAAGATTTATATTCTCTTCTATTAGCTGTCAGATGATGAAGAAAACAACTGTTTTCACAATCACAGAATCCCAGACTGGTTTTGGTTGGAAAGGATCTTAAAGCTCATCCAGTTCCAACCCCCTGCCATGGGCAGGGACACCTCCTGCTAGAGCAGGCTGCTCCAAGCCCCATCCAGCCTGGCCTTGGACACTGTCAGGGATGGAGCATTCACCACTTCGTTGGGCACTCTTTGCCAGCACCTCACCACCCTCACAGTAAAGAACTTATCCCTTTTATCTAACCTGAACTTCCCCTCTTTCAGTTTGAACCCATCACCTCTTGTCCCATTGCTCCCTAATGAAGAGGCCCTCACCAGGATCCTTGCAGGATAATAACCTGCCATGTGTTGAGAGGAGGAAGATGAGTACGGAAAACCCCACAATTCAGAAGCACTCATGTAACACTTCTAAATCTACAGGGAACAGTAATCATTTGGCACATGAGCAGTCCATTTAGCACAGAAAAAAAAGGCCAAGTGCTCCCCCTCCTCACCAACAGGATCTTAAACACTTTTTAAAAGGTTTTTTACTTGGTAGGGAGAAAAGATGCATACTGAAAGGTTGGGAAGATTCTCTTATCATGTGTTCAAGCAGCTAGGTTTAAAATTCCTTCATGATCTATTCCCCTCTCTGGACTCGCATCAAGTCAGGACATTTTCTTTGCAGGATTAAAATTCTCATTACAGGCAGGGAAGCAGACACAGGGAAGGGGACTGGAGTTAAAGGACAAAAAAACATCGTCTAAAGAAAAACTGATGATCTGTTTTCTATGATCTTTATTACCCTCAACTCAAATTTACCACTACACTGTAAGAGGCATCCGCACCATTTGAGAAACTATGAACTAGGCAGAGCAATTCATTATTTGCCAGTAGCTGAAGCTCGCACGATTTTGGTTTAGCATGGACTCCCTTCCCAATGCACAACTAATCTGTTATTTTTACTTTCTGACAACCACATTTTAAGAATCCCAGCTGAAATCCTGCTATAGCTCATTAAACAGAATTCAGTATAGCTGAGTATTACAATACAGATACTAGGACCATGAGACCAATTGCACTTGCAAAGCACCCAGCATGCTTTACTTACACACTGTTGCATGGACAAGGTGTAAGTTTGTATGTATATATTTTCACATATATAGCTACAGCTTTATCTCATTCAGCAATACAGCTACATATAAATGTACTGTATCTGTATTGTTGTTGCACGGCAGCGTTATTTTGTGACCTTTAAGAAATAATGTATGGCACTTGCAGCTGGCAGTGAAATTCAGGCTACAGAATGACTGGTAGATGAGGATGCCCTTATGGTGACTTCTGGCTAATTAATTCTTCTCTGCTATTTAGCATCTCTCAACCTATTATCTGTGCACAGAAACACACATGGCTGAGATCATGCCAGCGCAGCATACTTGTACTCAAGGCGTTTCTGAGAGCAGTTCCCACACTCACAGTCCGCCATTCCAAAACTGGAGCTTTCCAGTAAAGGACGTCTGCACTTTACCACTGAAAATTTAGATTACTTTGGAGTTCATTCCATTAGGCTAAGAATTTGTCTGGTCAACTGAATACTGTTCAGAGACTACTTGACTGCCCTCCGCTCTTAAATTCAGCCTTTGGACAAAAGAAATTAAGTGAGGCTGTCTGTGGCCCTTCTGGGCATTATATTTCTTCTTGTATTTTTTTAGACATCAGGTATGCATCAAAACAACTCAAGGAGAATTCTCTGACCAGCCTTTCTGTGAATGGATATGCAAGAATGTGTGCAGTCGATATACCTTGTTCTCTTGAAATATCTGGCTTATACCAGAATTTGGATGTGTCCTGGACAAACTTTACAGTCACGTGTTTATCAGTTGTGTTTTCTGTGAAATAAAAGGGAAAAAAATAGTTAAAACATTGCTTAAACACAAAAGCATTTTTTACTCTTCTTACAAATTCCGATCACCTTCGTTATTCAAACCACTTGTGATTAGAAGGACAATATAGAAGAACTCTGAACTAGTTTAGAACCAACAAATATCATACTGTACACTAAGATTCTGAAAGCACTCTTGGAAGTTTCATTTTGTAAAATCCATTAAATATTAAAAACTCTTTCATTTGTAAAGCTGAATAGAAACTTCTCAATGCGAATACACATCTACATTTTTAACTATTCTGACACAGGTCTAGAAGGGTGCAGAGAAGCCCAGCCCTTATGGAAAGAAGCTGGACTCCTCATTGCTTGCTTGTTCAGCAGTTCAAAAGGCAGGCTGCCCTTGGCCGACATCTAGGGAAGTGCAGAAAGAATTCTGCAGCCTTGATCTCTGAGAAATACATCCAAACCCACTGAGCTGGTGCCACTTCCTGCAAACACTCAAGTCCTCTGTGCCATTTTCACCTCATTGCTCCCATCCCCACTTTTAAAATCCTCTAAGTGCTTTTTTGAAACTCATAGAAAACCCCCTGCAATCTGCATTTCTACAATGCACAAACCTACCTGGCACTGGGGAAGTGCTTAACATTTTTGAGAAATCTGGGAGGACATTTGGGAAGGGGATGCTGATTGTGCTCCCACTGTGGGGGCTAGAGAAGCCACTTGAAGAAGGGGACACAGAGGCAAAGGAACGGTCCCCTTCAGAGGACCTCTTTTTCTCTGGAAGAGGTGGTTGAGCATGAAGATTCACTGCATGGTGCTGCTGGACTGCACTGTTCTGGCTATTGAGTCCAGAGGCCACTGTAATAAAGTTTTGCGTCAGAACTCCATTGTCCTCAGCACTTGCCACTGATGAGCTCACAGCTTTAGGAGACATGCTAGCATTGGCTATGAAAGCAGCTTGGTTTTCCTCTTGTGGAGAGCTACTGCCCCTGCTGCCGCCACTGTAGCTCAGATAGGCCCGGGCACTGCTGCTGACTGCAGGTTCTTCCTGTGGCTCTGCTGGTGAACTCTCCAGGCTGCTCAGGGTGACAACTTGCAGTCCTGGACTTTGGAAATGAGACAAGAGGGAGACATCCTGCACGGCATTGGGAAATTCCGAGGGCACGAGGTAACCTCCTGGTGGCCTGCTGTTTCCCATTGACAGCTGGAGTGACGGGGAAGCTTTAGGGCTGCTTTCAAGCCAAGGACGTTCTGTTGCAGAAGAGCTATGGAAAAAAAGCCAAAACTTGAACACAAAAGAAGAAACCAACAGGCAAATCATTCCCTTGAACTGTTCAATCCATACTGCAGCAGTGACCACTGAAACAAGGAATCCCCTCACCCAGGGCAACACCTGAGGGTGCTCTTTGACACATGCTGGATCTGGTGGTGCAGCTGGATCAAGGGATTCCATCCCCACCCTGATCACTCATTTGTCAAGTGTAGGTCTTTACTTTCTGCCTCATGTCACCCCCCACCTAGCTATGCTGATGGGGGGCAGGAGGAATGGGGAGAGGTGGGGGGAAGAAGAACAGAAAAGAGGTGACATGAGACATATGAAAAAGAAAGGACTTTTCATTAAAAGGGAACTGTGGAAATGGATGCCAGTAGATTTGAACAGATTAAAGCAGAAGGAAAACAGAAGAAATTATTGCAACAAAAAAAAAAACAGAGCTGCAGCTATCTGTTAAATGAAATGAAAAATGGCAGAAAGAAAATGCTTAGAAAGGAACATTTTCTAGATAAAGCTTGAAGTAGGAATGTAAACCTGATAATGACTCCACTGCCCAATAAGCTTTAATTCATATCCACTTATAATGAATGTTACATTGCCTCCTCTGCCTGCAAAAATACTAACATACTTTGTTCAGTCTTATGATTCACATTCGTAATTACAAAAACATTCCTGCACAGTCCAAGTACTGCCTGAAATCAACTAGATGTGATAAATAAAAGATAAATAGGTATCAGCATACTTGAACTCCTCACTTAAGAGTCTGACACACCAACCAACAACATTCCAAATACTTACTGTGAAAAAGCAGCCAATGATCCAAGAACCAGAATAGGATAATTAGCCACACAGGAATGTTGTTGCAGAGTGATAGAGAAGGAAGGCTTAAACAGCTGTAACATAACACCTCATCTAGTAAGTAAATACAGGGTGTAGCTAATGACTGACTATCCATTGTCATGCTCTTCTGAGCCCTCTAACAGTAACCTGGGATTCCTGGTTTGCTTGCTGTGATTCCTGCTGTTTGTCATCTTATGCTGTAAGCTCCTTGGGACAAGAACTGTGTTCTGAATTTATACTATTCAAGCTCTGGTTTAGAGCCTACATGTTTACCATAATACAGATATGAAATAATAAAACCTCGCAGCCTGCTGGGCAGTCGGGAGTCAGCTCTTCACTACCAAAACCAAATCCTCTGACATTTACTGATTAGAAACACAGGTACTGCAGTGAGGAGAGTGCTCTCTCTCTCTCATATACAACTTATTCCAATGTGAAATTTCATGAACTGTTTTTTCAGTAAAGCATTAGAGAAGCTGGTTAAGCACACAGGAAAATATGTATAAGCTTGGACTAATACACAGTGAAGTAATTGAGCTATAAATTCCTATTTATTTTTCTATTCCTATTTATCTTCAAAGCTAACTGTATTCCTGCTTCACAAATAACATCTGTGTACGTGCTGAGCTCCTGCTGGTGGACATCATCACTAAACATAACAACCAAACTCAAAGCCCTCGCACAAATGCTCTGCGAGCATAACATCTTGGCTGGGAAGCAGTTATAAGAATTTAACAGTAAGGTTGGAGAATCTTTTCTTA
Source organism: Psilopsiagon aymara (assembly GCA_024733675.1). Classification (NCBI taxonomy): domain Eukaryota; kingdom Metazoa; phylum Chordata; class Aves; order Psittaciformes; family Psittacidae; genus Psilopsiagon; species Psilopsiagon aymara. The sequence goes on from JANRGW010011790.1 coordinate 28,376, forward strand.
CCTTTCTGCCCCTGTGATAGGACTGTTACTTGAAACAGTACATGAAGATGCAAAACAGTGCTGAAAGGAAGGATCCACCTGCATGTTGGTCCTCAGCAAGGCTGGGTTAGTGCCCACAGTGCTGTCAGACATCGCCAGAGAGTGGTTGATGGCTTCTGTGTAACTTCGAGATTCTGCAGCAAAGGAATCAAAGTGCATGGCAAGTGATCAAACAACTCACATTCTGATGGCACATTTGTACTGACAGAAGTGCTCTTCTTCAATAGACTATAAAGAAGAGTTATTATTTGTTTGAGCAGTAACATTTTATTTCACAACATGATGTTGACTGCTGACAATATCTATCAAGACAAATAGCAGAGGGAGTAACGATTCCAGAATTGCACCACTCAAACTGTTTGGTCAGTTCTCCAGGGTACATTCTCTAGCCCTGAATGAAAACAGTCCTGTCTGTTCCAAGCTGGTTTGCATTCCACAAGCCACAGTGTTGACCAGGTATGTCTAGTCAAGTGTCCTATGTGACTGCACACACCATCAGGGTGCACTTAAACACCAGAGTGACAGAAAAGTACTGTATTAATTCAGCCCACTGCTGAATGGGGCAGGGGGCCTGAAGGAAAATGACACACTAAGGTACTCAAAACCTTCTTCACCTCAGTCTTTACCATTTAGACAGGCCTTTGGGAATCTCAAACCCCTGAGACCACAGCAAAAACATGGACCAAGGAAGACTTACCGACACTGGAAGAGGACCAAGCAAAAGAACACTTAAACAAACTGGACATACCTAAGTCATAGAATCACAGAACAGTTCAGGTTGGAAGGGACTAGACCTTTGAAGCTCATCCAGTCCAAAAACCTCTAATAAGCAGGGACATCTTCAACCAGATCAGGCTGCCCAGAACCACATCCAGCCTGGCCCTGAATGTCTCCAGGGATGGTTCATTCACCACCTCTCTGGGCAACCTGTGCCAGTGTTTGACCACCCTCACTGTACAGAATTTCTTCCTCACATCCAGCCTGAATCTCCCTCTTTCAGTTTAGAACCTCTTCGTCCCATCACAACAGACCACACTACAAAGTCTCTCCCCACCTTTCTTACAGGCCCCTTTTAAGAACTGAAAGGCCTCAGTATGTCCTTTGGGGCCTGACAGGCTGCACATGCGCGAGCTGAGGAAGCTAGCTGATAACAACTGCAAGACCTCTCTTGATTACTGGGCTTTATACAGGAACAGTTTAATCCCTTCTTTACAGATGCATTTTAATAACCAGTCAAGCCCTAGTGAGGGTTGTATTTCGTTACTGTGTCTAAAGCAACCCAACACCTATCTATTCACATAAGTCCAGCTTCAACAGCACTGTTCTCTACAATTCCAGTCCTACAAAGAGTTAAGATTGTTCTAATGCTTTTTTCCCATAAGGAAATCTTTCTAATGTAAAAAGGAGGAAGGTTCTCACTATTTCTGTGAGCAACACTGAAACAAGTCTAAATAAATCTTCTTTTTCCTTCAATTCATGGTAGAGCCCGGCTCTACTATTATTTGAATGAGGTTGCAAGGTACTCAGAAGAAATGCCTGAGATAAGAAAATCTGCAAATCAGTGTCCTGGACTGCAAACCATTCGAATTCCTCACATAGCATACATACTGTACAAAGCAAACATGTAACTGAGTGAGGGAAACAGAGAACTGCAACACTTTTATCTATACCCATTACTTTAACTACACCCACGCCAGCGTAAAAGTGAACTTTAAGGAAATAGTGCAGAAGTGTGTGTGGTGTGAAGAGCTAGAGAAATCTCTGTTTAATAGATTAGATACATTACAGTCATTCTTACACTTGTGCAAACACAGTCAGAAAAAGATGGCTGCGTGAACCCATGATTTAGGCCATATTCCTGCTGAAATCAGTGGCGCTTGTTTTTACAAGTATTACACAGACTGACTGTTTACCCAAGTGTTATAAAGATTGATGTTAAGCCTTGAGCTATTATTTTAATACATAATAAAGTAGTATTACTTTATCTAAACTACTATCTGAGAAATAAAAAGATTCATTGAAGATGGATTGGTCAAACTGATGCTGTACATCTGAAGACTACTACAGCCCCCCCAGACACTAGGCCAAAAGCAGATGAACTTACTGATAGCAGCACCTGAAAGAGAAACCGTCATAAATGAAGCAGACATCCCATCTCCCCTCTACACATGAACCTGCAGATGCTTCCCAATTACACTGCAGTTTGAGGTGACTGATACTGCACAAGAGAGGTTATCGCCTTACCATTCCCTGATGCTATGATGCCCTAGAGCCACTGCTTAACTCCATATGCTTGCTTGGTTTTGTGCCCCTGATGCTAGGCCATACTGATGAGTCACTACCCTCCAGCTACTAAAAACCTGGGGGAAGGAAGGGCAGTGACACTCCTTCTGAAATAGCTTAAAACCTTCTCCCAATGCAGTGTGATCTCAGCTATGTGCTTCAGAGCTAATCTGAAGCATTCACACAGCAAAGTCCACTCCTCCCAGCAATAACAGCACTTGCTTGAAGAAATGGACCAAGACCTGACTTCTCTGTTTCAGGCCTTGGACTGTTGCCGTTATCTTCAGAGCACCGCCTGTTGCGTTCTGTCACACTCAAAGGTGCAGCATTTCTTTAAATACCCCATTTTCACAGGTGTAAAATACTAAACTAAGAGTGAAAACCTACTGGCAGACAGGCATGTAATGTGCAGAAAGAATGCAAACTCCATGCAGCTCTTCCCAGGCTGTACAAGTCTATGTGAAAGGCACTTTCCCATGAAAGCAGCTTTGTTTATATTTCATTTGAAAACAAGCTTGCTCAATATTTCAGCTATGTCTCTATTGTCTGATGCAGAGTCCACACTCACCAGTCAGCTCTTAACCCTTTATGTCATTATCATTAACTCAATGCAATCCCATAGCTTCAGCAGTGTTTCTGTATGCATGATGGTACAGACTCCCCCGCCATGTCTGACGCAAAGCATCAGTGCTTCTTGCTCTAGGTCCCTACTAAATCTATGCCATTATCTCTGTGAGAATGCTGACAGTGTAAAAGTGCAGCTCCCTACTTAAAACTAGTGACATGACAAAACCAGGATCATTCATGTTCATGTGTCTTGATGCACTCAGGTCAGATCTGTGTATCTACCCTGACCGTCCATTTTACAGGCAGAACCTAACAGCCCCCAGCTGCATTTTCTAAGTCACTGTTCCACTCCCAGACCACTGAGCTGACCACCCCCGACTTATCTCAGGCCAGCCTAAAAGCTGAATGGACACAGGAAAGCATATTGCTCTAAAGCAAGCCAAAGCAACCGATCCACTGCCAGCCCTGAAGAGCAGCAGAAGGATAAGGTGCTTTGTGCAATTTCAGAGTCTATTTTGTGACCCATCTTTTGATGGTTGGAGCCTAACAAAAGCCACGGCAGATACGGCTATGAAACATTCCACGTATCAGCACTCTGACTCGCAGGTCCCTCTGCTTCCACAGAGGCACACAGAACTCCCAGCATTCCCAAAAACTCCACAGCACTTCAGGGCTTGGCATTCAGCTGTCTCCAGCTACCATTATTTAGAGTTTACATCACTGCCAGTGCAAACTCCACACGGTGCTGAGCTGTTCATCTCTCCTCCCACATCCAGGGAACTATAAAAGGATCCTATGACAGTAGTCTCTGCTGATACAACTTTACCTTATTCGGGAGATAAAAGATGGCCACTTCCCTTTTCCAATACTAAAATCTTACTGCTCGTCAAGCAAGTTACTCTGCCATTCACCCGAATGTCTTGCAGAAGATTAAGGCTCGGCTCAGCTCTGAGATGTTGTTACACATGCAAGGAAAGGTAGAGCAAGGATCAGAGACAACCTAAGCCTTTAGTAGTAAGCACAACCTATCTAGAGACACAGTGGATGGCTCCATGGCTTGAAGTGTGTAGGAAAAGAACTACTGGATGAAGATCTTTAAGCACATTTTGTGAAAGAGGTTTGTGCAGCTATGTTTCTTTCCAAACCTTAAAATCTACAAAAGGAAAAAAGTGGAGAAAGCATTATCAGAGAAACAATCAACGAAAGCAAAAACACCATCGAAGTACAGAGCAGGCATGATTTCAGTTCTTCTAAGTCATTTTGCCAATATTTCAGTAAAGGAAATGTGGATGGAAAGATCAGATGGAAAGTCACAGTTTCAAAGGAAACATTGGACCAAGGAAGAGAGCTTCAGTGGAAGAGAGGTACTGACATGCAACATCCAGTGACAGCTAATTGGATGGGATGAAGTGAAAAGGAGCGCACAATTCCAGCTACACAGTGTGAGTATGGAGAAGCAGCGGCTTGTGCTACTATGGAGAGCCAAAAACCCTGGAAAAAGTGAATTCATGACAAAAGGATTTGGCTCCCTTGAAAAAGTCCCTCCGGCAGCTGACAGAGTGCTAACAACAGAATTGGCACTGGTGAAGCTCCTTCACAACCTCTATAGAGCTCACAGGAAAGGCCGGAGTTAACAATCCCTGCATATGTAGAAAGGAGACAGAAAGTCTCCTGAACCAGTTCACAAACTGACACCTTTTCAAGTCCTTGGCACTGAAAGGTTCTTATGGGACAGCCATCTTCACTTTCTCCTCTCTCTTCCAAATGCTCAGGTGCCAAAATTAGTGAGACTGAGATAATGCTGAAACTCTTCTGCTTTCAACTCTGCAACTGTGACTTTTTAAACTTGCTATATTCGGCTTTCAATTTCACAAAAATACAGTGATGAGAATTACCCCCTTCCATGAAACCTACAGTCTTTGGCCCCACTCTTCTTTCCTTTCCATAGAATATGTGGAAATCAACAAATCACCCTCAAGATCTTGTCTTTATAATTTCACCTGCCAAGAGAATGACTTTCTTAGCTCTTTTTGCACAGCACATGCTACCCTTTCCAACGCAAGTTGCTCCAGCTCTCATTCAGAGCTAAATCCCCCACACTGTTCCTGGTAGCCAGCTTCCACCATTACTTCTTAAGTGTCTCAAAAATAAGAGCTCTGAGAAAATGTCATTTACTCTATTAGTGTTTCTTTTGGTGGAGAAGAGTTAAAACACAACAATGCTGACCTAAGCCATACACACTGAAAGAAAACTCCAAGCTACCTCAGGCAGCAACAAAACACCTTCCTGTTCATTGTCCCCCCCAGAAAAAGAAAAAGTTAGTAATCCTAAAAGACTAACACAGTTCTTATCTCCATGGGTTTTGCTTTTTAGTTCACCTAAAGACAGCTAAACCAAACACAGAACAACCAGAGTATGAAGACCCCATTTTGAGCAGATTAATCCCCTCCCACAACTGAATATTATCAAATCATGAGAACATTTGAAATCCACCTTTGTAATTTTCATTAGAAAAGCTGAGAACTCTCTTCCAGGCCAATACCCACTGCAGCTCCTGAACCTTTCCAGCAGGGCATACACCCTGCTTTGGAGACCACTGACGGGAAAAAAAAGGGCAGTTTAGGGATACAAAAAGTAGGTTTTAGCTTTGGAGGAGGCTGCTGGCCTGGAATCTGCTGGGGTTTGTGCACATCCATAACATCTTCTTCACAACTGCCTGTGTTATTTCGGAACAAGACATGTCATAAGCCACAATCATCACAAAGGCACCCGCAGTTCCCCTACTTTGCCAAACCCCACCAATAATGAACAAGTATCACAGGGTCTTTTTCAAGCTTGTCAAGGAAAAGACAGTTACTAATGCTTGCAGATTCTGCTAATGCCTGTTTGGATCAACACTCTGCGAGTAACCAAATCAGCCAGGTTGAACCTGGAGAAGCTATGAAGATGCTGGCTCTATCATCCACATACTAACCTCTCTGCACCTCAAAGGTCAGCTTCAGTTGCTTCACTAAACAGCACTGAGAAGCATCTCAGTGGAATATGTGCTATGTGCTCGGCTCTTACAGAAAACACAACAGTGGTGGCTGACAACCTGAGAAATAAAACAGCGAATTTGGAGTAGTGAAGTATTTCTCAGTGACATTTATTTGGTGGCAGAAATAACACATTCAACAGAACACAAACTGTTAGTAATTAAAGCTAAGCCCCGCTGCAGGACTGAAGGCTTGTAGCTTCATGTGATTATTTATTGCGTGCATTTAGAAAGCCGCTGTGCTTTGGGAACCTTTCAGATGCACTTATTTAGAATAATAATAAAGTCCATTCTTGCCTTATGTCTGAAGAGGGCTGTAAATCAGCCCCACTGCCCCCCAAGGAACTACCCTTGGCACAGCAGCCATCCCCAGCGAGCCCTGGGTGAGCCAGGCTGGCGCTCAGCCACTTCCATGGGAGACTGTGGCCTGCTGGCAAGATGCACGACAACGACTGGGTGCCCACTGGGACATTCCTGTGTTCCAGCAACTTCCAGCTCCCATAACAGCCCAGAGAGGCTTCTGTCAGTAACAAACAAACGCAGGCTCTGAAGCTAAGCCAGGGGTCAGCTTATCTCCAGGCAGCCCTAGAATCATGGAATTAATTGCACTTACCCTCTGCCCCTGTCTACACAGGGATAAGTATCAAAAGGATGATTTACCAGAGCCCACTTTCCCCCACCCATAGTCGCTGTTCTCAAGCTCTCACCATCCAGCTTCTTTCCTACTGAGGAAACAGCCTTTCCCTTGACAGACCCTTCCACCAATTTTCAGATGCTTGGTGTCATACATCCATTCAGAAACACCAAAACCACAAATAACTCGTATTTGCCAAATACAAGTTGCAATTCAGCATCCTGAAAGCAGTGAAATTCTTATCACACCTTTCTGAAGTCCCTTTTTATGCTCATTTATTATTTTCCCAAATAGTACTAGGGGAAAAAAGAAAAGCAGCTTCCCCAGGGACTAAAGCAATCAGTTGCATGTGTCTTCTCATGTATTTTAAAAGGTCTTGCAGATGCTCTGCTATTGACTTTAAGCATAGTTTTGCTGACTTAGGAATGCAAATCAGCTGCGGAGGCATCTCCTCAAGCCATCCGGGTCACATGCAAACAAAAAATGTGACATTTATCAAACCCCTCTTAAAGAGAGCACCACAGTCAGTCCATAACACGGAAACACGAGCACTGCATTCTGCCCTGAAGTACAGCAGATCATGGTACATGAACAAATCGTGACACAGTGATGAACCAAACCAGATCCAACAAACCCACCAGAATCTAATTATTAACATGCCCGCAACTAAGTTTTTACAGCAAATTAGTTTAGTTCAGCGGCTTTACACACAGACAATTCCATTCTTATTGTGGTTTATCTCCTGATGGAATTTCAGATATTCAAAATGTGAATATGACAATTTTCATCAAACTGCAAAATTAAATTGCAATAGCTTTAGAAGAGGAAAAACCCACTAGGAATCAGAAGTGTACAAACTGGTACCTTCAGGATAAACAGCAGTACTTTTTCAGGCAGAATGCCCTGAAAGACCTTTCAAGAAAGGAGAGTAAAACATCTGCCCTGTCTTCCCAAGTTCATTAGCTACTGAAATCGCTTGAGATGTGGGAGATGCAGGTCCAGGTCGTCTGTACTGAAATGAAAAACGCAACTCCTATCTACTATGAGACCCTGGGCAAAGGGAGAGGTACAGGGGGCAAACTGGAGCAAATACTGAGTGAATGATGAGGGGACTGAGCTTGGGGCTGACTTTCTGGTATTCCTGGAAAGCAAGCACCAAATGACATTTTCAATTGCGTGGCATCTCGGTGAAAAAGATGGGCACAGATAGCCTGAACTCCCCTTTCCCCGCCTCAGTCCAGCTCCCTGGTGGCAGCAGGCACCAGAGGCGTCCAGGTATGCAGCTTTTGACATCTGAGGCATACTTATTAGCACAAAGAGTGTAAGCAGTCAAACTGTCTGGATGTTCTACCACAAGTCTCACTTTGGTCCTGCTGTTCTACTGCCTTAGTGTGCCCCTCTTCAACCTGTTCACTTTTCTGAAGTCACAAATGGCTGAACTCAGTTCACTGCAGCCTGAATACCAAAAGCCAGGGCCTCCTTTTTATTTCTGAAATAGCACACCTAAACACATTTTCATGTTAGGATCAGAAAAGGAACTGATTTTTCAGAAGCTGCTTTTACTCATCTGGAATTGAAACAGGTAACACCAAGCTCAGTTCAGTGTATCTCCAGTATCATGTAAAAGGATGAGAAATGAAGCTACCAGATGCTTACTTGATCTGCCTCTTCAAGATTATGATTCAGTAGCTCTTTAGTTCACACAAGCATCTGCTGCTACCGACTTGCATTAAGGCCAGAAGAATCAGGCTCTTTAAAGTATTCTGGTGCATCCTGCCCATAATACCATGCAATAGCTGGCTGCTTTGGAACAGTATCGTATTTTGATGAGAAATTCAGATCTGGAGTAAGAAAGTAAGAATATTTTACATGTACTGCCTGAATTAGAATAATTATTCTGCTAATGCTCATGGCACAATACACTGTTTTTCTCATTAAGCAAGAAAGCAGGAAAACTGTGTGATAATCCTCGTTAAGGAAAGCCTTATGTTTACAAAGTCAGTTCATTTTTTATGCTTTTGAAAGGAAGCTTAACGCTGCAGTAACATTACCAGCAATTCCTTGGAGGAGGGAAAAGAATCAGCCTGCACAAACTTATTGTACACAGTCAGCAATTACATATGTTCCAGGCGGGCTCCATTTCTTCTGCTTTGAAAAAGAAACAAAACAAAAAGCCACCACCACACAAACAAAGCAGAAGTCCTTCTCAGCAGAAAAGTAACTTCCCAAAGCTCACGAACCCTGCCCCATGCCCTCTGTCACTCCATTAGCGACCGCAGGAAAAAACCTCATACTGCCGAATCTTGTCTGCAAAGCTTTTCGCTTTCTCTGTGGCCTCCAAACGTTACTGCATACCCACACAAGGATAATTCTTACCCCTACTTCTTTCCTCCAGCGTTTGCAGATCACATTTCACGGCCGCCGCGGGGTGCTCGGAACGCGGCCAGCGGAACGCAAGACCCACAGAACGAGTTTTCAGGCCGAGGGAAAGGCACGGCAAAGAGGCAGAGAAAGAAATCAGGAACCTACCTATGGAGGCCATCATGACAGAAAGTCTTTCACGGAGCACGGGATGTGCAAGATCTCTGTCCTCCCCGGTCGAGCCGGTCGCGCCGCTCAGGGAGCGCAGCAGCCGGAGGCTTGGGAAGAGCCATTTCCTACAGTTACCAGCTCTGACACCATCCGCTCTCCCCCGCGGGTTCAAACTTCACTACAAAGGGGATTCCAGTGTCCGCGGCGAAAGACAGCCAGGCTCCTGCTCCCAATGCAGCCACTCAGCTGAAAACAGCCCGAGCTCGCTCCATCCAGGCGGAAAGCGCTCACTCCACCGTTGTTGCTGGGCCAGCCCTGCCGCGGGGCGCACACAGGCTGCCCATTCAGTGCATCCCGCCCCGCTGGCTCCACCTCGCTCGCTCTCACTTTGCTCTCCCCTCGCTCTCGCAGCGGCTCACGCCGCCTCCCGCACGCCCGGCGCCGCTCCCCTCGCATCCTCCTCCGCCAGCGCCGGGGGAGGCAGGGGCACCGTGGAGCCTCAGAGCTCGGGCTCTTCTGCTCCTGCACGCACCCTGCAGCGTCTGGTTCGGTTTGGTTGTTTAAGTAGATGCCCAGGTTCTCCCAACACTTCGTTGGACCTCACAGATTTCTTTCTTTCAGAGATGCAGGACATGGAAACAATACCAGTCAGATGATAGTATCCCAGACTGGTCTGGGTTGGAAAGGACCTTAAGATCATCCAGTTCAACCCCCGCCACGGGCAGGGACACCTTCCACCAGACCAGGTTGCTCCAAGCCCCTGTGTCCGACCTGGCCTTGAACACTGCCAGGGATGGGGCAGCCACAGCTTCTCTGGGCACCCTGTGCCAGCGCCTCAGCA
>JANRGW010011792.1:0-18730 GCA_024733675.1 Psilopsiagon aymara
TGGGAGTGTGGGGGTGTAGTGGTGGTGGTTGGCATTTATCACTATGTTTGTCTTCTGGAGCAACTGCTACATGTACTGAAGCCTCATTTCTTGGGAAGTGGCTGGACATTGCCTGTGAAGAGAATAAATATTCTGTTTCCCTTTGCTTCTGCACATGGCCTTTGCTTTTGGTTTATTCGATTGTCTTTTCCTTGAGCCATGAGGTATTTTCCCCATCTTATTTTCTCCTACTCTGTCCTTATGAGGAGGAGAGTGATAAATCAGCTTGGTAGGCACCTTGCATCCAGCCAAGGTCAACCTACCATGGTCCTTGCACCTAACATGGGGCATGAGGAATTCAAGATAAGAATAGTAACTGGGAGAGGTAACAGGCAAACCATAGACTGAATAGAGCTAAAGAGCTAAGAGCTGAATGATCGTGGGGATTTTACATGGTTATAATTGTGATGAAGTCACAAGGGATGGATTCCGTGTAAATTCTCCACTTTTTTCCAGGGTCATGATGTTGTTTTGATTTTGGTGTGCAGAATTATTTTTTTTTTTATGTGAGCAAAATTTGTGACATTCATGTGATGAATGTGAATTCTGGTGATAATTCTTAAACATGTGATTTACATATTTAAGAATTAAATATCTGAATTATTGCAGGGATCGGAATGCATCTGTTTTGCGCTGGAGCAAGAGAACCGTTGCCAAGGAGGGAAACACGAGTTTCATATTTTATCAGTCCATGTTGTCAGAACATATGAATCCTGAATATGTAATGTTCTTCTCTCCACATGATAATGTAGAATCTCGTGTAATTTGGGTGAGGCCTTAGTTCTTTACCAAATTTACAATGGCAGAGAAGTCCAGAACTAGTGGCAACTAAAATTGATAAGGACCTTGTTGACAATGATGAGTTTTATCGGAGACTAACAGAGCATCCTACTGGGTACATTCTATGAATGAAGCAGTATTGTAAGTAGAGGTGGGGCTGAGAGTGACGGAGGTGGAAAGGATCATAAAGGACATCTCAGTTAAACATTTGTGTTGTCCTCAGTAAAAATCAAAGTGAACAGGAAAATAATCTCAGAAGAAAATGCGGTGGAGTTTTTTTCTGATTAGAAAATTGAAATGATTGTAATAAATATATAGCAAAGCAGGCCACAGAATAGCAAATAAAATAAAAACATGAGTGAATTGCACACACAACTTTTTGCTGAACAAATTATGTCTCAGAGGTAGATTAAATCAATTTCATGCATAATTTATTAGTGTTGTCATGGATGGCCTGCTCTAAGTCAGAGCCTAGGTGAATTGAGTTGTTCACCTAAAGCAATATTTAGTGGTCCTTTACAGTAGTAATGAATTTTGTAGTAAGCATTGATATGCTCGACAGAAAAGGAGAAAAAAAATAAATAAAGGCAACTTGAGAAGGGCGATTTGTATTTTGCAAATTGGTGATTAACTGTCTATAGATTAGGATGTCACTTGTCATTTCTAAAAGGTGATGGTTTACATTAGCCACAGGCTTCAAGTAAATTTAGTCTCACGCATTGCAGAGTTCAACTATGTTATATAACTAAAACATTGAGTTTAAAGCTGCCTTGAACCACAAAAGAATACAATTTGTTATATAGCATGTAAATTGTACCAGGAAGGAATCAATTCTCCGAAAATTACTTAAAGTTCTGGTTTTGAATTTATGTTCCAGGTAAAGTGAATTTTGTTGGTATTATTCCATTCCCCATGCATACTTCTCTGTAGCACAGCCCCCTCCAGGTCCAGAATTAGATATTAATTGGATGTAACTGGCAGCCTGTAACCTGTCCTGAGTTCAACAGTAGCAGTCATTTTACTCCCTCTTAGTAGCTGGTGCAGTGCTGTGGTTTTGACTTTAGCCTGAGAAAAGTGCTGATAGCACACAGATGTTTTCAGTTGTTGCTAAGTAATGTTTATCCCAATCAAGGACTTTTCAGTCTCATGGGAAGCTGGGAGGAAGCAGAGACAGGACACCTGACCCCAACTAGCCGAATGGGTATTCCATACCACAGCGCATCATGCCCAGGACAGAAACTCGGGGGAGTCACCTGGGAGGTCCAAATTGCTGCTAGGGTCAGGCTGGGTATCAGTCAGTGGGTGGTGAGCAATTGTATTCTCTCCCCTTGTTATTCTCCTTATCATTATTATTATTAGCAGTAGCAGCAGTGATTTGTGTTATACCTTAGTTACTGGACTGTTCTTATCTCAACCCATGGGAGGTACATTCTTTACGTTCTCTTCCCTATCCCTGCAGGAGTGGGAGAAGGCAGGGAGTGAGCGAGTAGCTGCATGGTCTGAGTTACTGGCTGGGCTTAACCATGACTGCTCTTTTACAGCCCCAGTAGTGACATAGAAAAGGTATTGTAGCACGTCAGCAGTGAAAAAAGCTGGCACAGACATTAGGGTTAATTTAAAAATAACTACTCTGCTGGTAGCCATATGCCGGAAAAAATGGCATTAAACCTGCTCTCATCTTTTTAAAGCACTAATAACTATGGAAAAGTAATAGGAAACACATACAGGACCATGAAAGATTCTCTTTGATTTTGGATTCTTAATCTTCTCCTTAATGGGCCAGTGTTGCAGCCTTTCACCCATCAGCAATGATTTTGTATCCCAGGGTGCTTTTATAAAAGAACACATTGTATGACTGCACTTCCCTGAGCACTCAAATCTAGCAAAAAAGGTTTATTCAAGATAAACATGAAAACACTTGACTGAAAGTATAAACTGGAATCTCTTTCTTTTCTTTATTTTCAATTCATTCCTTGGGAAGGCAAGGAATGAAGCCTCAGTGTGTTGTTTTATTTTTTTCTCACTGCTGCCCTAGTTTGATTATTGTGTTTTATGGTTAGAAGCTATTGAGGCAGCTACCAGGACCAGCCATTATTTGTTGGTATCCTAGGGCCCTTGCAGGCTAGAGCACAATACTGATGCAAAACTTATTGCTTTGCTGAACTACTTTCTTCTGTCCTTAGACAAGTGAGTCCATCATATGCATAGTTCTTCAGACAGACCACTCTGCCATGCTTAGCACTATTGACTGCTTTTACATTGGTCTTAGCTCTGCTGGGCTTCCTTCCAAATCAAAATGTTGTTAGCTATGTTGTGTTGTGACCTGTGGCCCTGATCACGGTGAACCGTCAGCGCAGATAATGGCAAATCCTGTTCAATATAGTTTAAGTATTGGCTTTTGTTCAGGTCTGGACCTGTGTGAGAAGGGCTTGACACCAGAGCTCTCCTTCAGATCCACCTTCCAGGGAGCAACCCATCTGGGGGTGCCCTGGTGAGGTCTCAAGGGCCAGGGGATAGGGCAGTGCCCTCCCTGCCTGACCAGACTTGTTCCAATGCCACAAGCAAAGAGAGCCATGCTGGGCTGGGGGTAGTGGCTGCGGTCATCCACAGCCTGGCCATCTGGGAAGGCAGCCCCTGGGGATGAGGTCAAGATAGTACCTGGTTCTGTGGAGCCTACTTGCCTTTGATTTAGAAGCATGCATATTGATTTGGGAATTGGTGTATATATATCTTTGAGAATCTGGCAATAAATAATACCTCCTGTTTTTCAAAATCAGTTATAACCTAAGGAAGAAATTAATCTCTCAGTCCTCCTGAAGTCACGTACTTTTCTAAACAGTTTAGTCTGTGTCAGTCACTTGTTGGATATTCTTCTTCTCTTCTGCAAACTCCCATTGGCATGAAAAGGACTTTTATGTAAGGATACAAGGATTCGTTCATTTTCTTGTTCTATATGTGCATGTTAGTTTCTCTCTTTAGAGTTTATCTATAAATGTTAATGACTTTTTATGAGGACTAACATGCTTCTGTAGATTGTGGGGCTGGCTGTTAGAAAGTTGATTTCCTTTGAGTATAGCAAAGCAATAATTTTCCTAGAGGGAATGACTAAGTTTACTTCACAGAAAATATTGACCTTTTTTTTTGCAGTAAATAAAGATGACAATCAGGTATTAGTGAACGTCAAAGACAGTCTGAGTGAATTGGTAGAAATTAACTTTTTTTATTATGATGATCAAGAGAGCCTTCTTGTTTGCCTTTGTGAATCTGGTTTTGCTTTTTAATATAGTAACACATTATTACAGCCAAAATGAATATCTATTAAAGAAAACCAAAAGTAATTTGTATGAAATACCATGAACAGAGAACTAAAGAACTATGGTAAACAGTGATATGCAGTATCATTTTCCATCCTAATTTATTCTAGAATTTATTCTAGGTGAATAAATTGGTAATAGGAATAACAGCTACAACCCCACATACGCTAATCACAGAAAAAAAAAAGGTATAAAAATTACATACCCTGTTTTTGAGGCATAAAAAATTCTGCATTCTCACTTTTCAGTCCTTTTTTTTCTGTTCCAAAATTGACTCTCAGTCAAACAAATGAAGGATGGTAGAAAGGACTCCAGTGTACCTTCTTCTTCATCATCCTTACATGTGTTCAACCCTCCAAGATTGAAACTGCTGTCTTATTAATAATTACAATTTCTAGAATTCATCAAATTTTTATTGAATAGTAATACTGAGCCAGGCTGACATTGGAAAGCAGCCAGTTTCCTCTTAAAGCTACCCAAATCCAGAAAGCGTAAAAATCCTCTGGCTCCCTGTTTCAAAGCACACCTAAAAAAAGAAAGTCCAGGAAGACCCAGAGTTACCCATCTGTACAGCTTCAACCCAAACAGGAAAAGCAAACAAAAAAGTCCAAAAGTACATTTTCTGTTACTAAATGAAGTTATAGTATGTAAAGGATAGAGATTGGAGGTAACTAAATATTCAAAATAGCTTTCTCATCATTCACTTACAGCAAGACCAATTTTCATGTCACAGATCCATTTCTTTCTCTTTGTCCTATTTGCAAGCCAGGAATAGCTGCATAAAAAATGAAGTCCTAGCTCTTTTGGATTATTTTAAAGGCAGAGGGGATTTTTTGGATGTTGTTCATAATTTCTTCATTTATCCAAATAGGCAATAGACAGTGTTGAATTTTACCCATGACATATTTTTACTGAGTAAAGACTTCAAGATAAAGACAGTCTAGAAGTGACATTCTAGTTATAAAATAGTTCTCTATTTCATTATGGTAAGCCTAGGAAAGAGAACATATAAATGTACCTCAGTTAAATCATATGCAAAAGATACAGGCACATGAGCCATTCCTTAAACAATAAAATTGCTGTGCACTTACTAAGTTCTATTGAATTTGGAAGGTGAAATACAAATCCACATCAACTTGCTTGGTGATGTTTGGAGTGTTTTGTACTGGAAAGACACAATCAATGAAAGTTGCATTCCCTAGCTACGGCCTGTACCATGGGTCCATTCTCCATTATACAATTAACGCATGATTTCACTTCGGTGTCCTCTTTGTTACATATGTCTCACAAGACTTAGGAAATATATTTCTCTTATGCCAAAGCATATGAGATATACACCACAGCACTGATAATGAGATGGCAGTAGGCCTGAAGTAGGTACTTGACTTTGCACATAGGCTCAACTCCTTCTTTGAAATGGCAGATGATTTCTGCTGTTTTGCTCTAATAGTTTGATTCTATGCCAAGTTTAACATTTCTGTTCCAAGTGCTGTATTTGTAGAGTTTGAATAATACATTTTTTAAAGCTTTACCTTCTCTTTTCAATTTGCAAATTAAAAAAAACCCAGAAGTTCAATTTGAGTTTCTGTGAACTGAGCATTACTCCCTCTACCAGTGAAAACTGACAGAGCTACAAGGACTTGAAGCGATATGAAATCTTTCAGCTTTGGATTCTCCTTTAAAGTTATTGGGTTAATTTTGCGAATTCAGCAAAAAAAATAAGCTTTGCGCATTCACAGACAGAATATTAATGCTTCAGGTCTGTTATTCAAACCCTCGAGAGCAAGAGGAAGCCTAAACATGCCAATCTTAACTTGCATGGCTGTGCTTTTCATGCTTCTATTTCACAGTGATGTATCACAAGTTGCAGTTAGAAGGCCAGCTTGCATTTTTAATCTAAAGCCAACTCATGTAGAACATAAGAAATTTAAGATGCTTGTACAAGCTTACTCTTAAAAATTGGGGAAGTGTTTGCTCTTCCCCAAATAAAGCCACTCCATGACAATGGAGGATAAACATTAAAGGCATTAATTATGATCTACCAATTCTTTTTCTTGATATGTTCAGATTTCTTAAACCAGTCTTTCCATTCTAAAATGGTGACTGCTGCAATCAATAGAACCTTTTGCTTTACTTGTATATGCACCCACGCACATGCCCTCATATATGTGGATGGATACGGATGTGTATGTATGTGTATAGAGAAGGAGAGGGAGAATAAGCCCACAAAGTGCCCATTACAATTAATGGCATCATTTTTGGTTTATTTCTATGCAGAGAGCAAGACAACTTCTTTCAATAATAATCATAATTGTTTTAATCACAAATTTAAAAGTAAAGTCTCAGGGACCATGGTTGTATTTAACTTGTGGATTTTTTCATCCCTGATCTTAACACTCTGACAAATCTTTCTTCCTTCATTTAAGTGTCATGAATAGTACTGTTTCTATTTTCAAGAAGAATTCCCTTTCCTCTGTTTATCGCAGCACAAAAACTGTAATGGTGGCTGGTCTTCTGTATCAGCCTCTTTTTCTTTTTCTTTTTTTATGTCAAAATTATCATTCACTTTCTTGGCTTGTCTTAGAACCCAGAGTAATGTCATTTGGGCCTTAGGGGCTGTTGAGCAGCAGAGCAGGCATAAGCTGAGGAAGTCAAGGTAGCATTAGCAGTCGTGCCTGGCTTTATAATACTAAATTCTTCCTCCAGGATTTGTCAATTTTGATTTTGAAGTTCAGTCAGCAATGGCATGTGCTGTTTGCCTCCTGTCTGTTCGGCAAAATAAAGGGAATAATTTTCTCTTCCAGGTGACAAGATTGAAAAGGAAACCTCAACAGTTGCTTTCTTAGCTTGATGTGCAAGCTGCATCTTTTTTCTTGTTTTTTCCATACAACCTCAATGGCCTTTTGAGTTTAGGTATATTTTGATCCTCTGGATAATTTAATAATGGGCAAATCCTACTCCAACTTACTTTCCTTTTCAAAAGCTGCATCCTCACTGAATTTTTCTGCTTTCTTTTCAGGAGCTGCAAAACAAAGTGAGAAGGAAAGAAAAGGAGGGAGAAAAAAGGAGGGAGAAACCTCATTTCTGACTGCATGGGAAAGTCAGTGAAGAATGAGTTGGAGAATACAGAGGATCTCCCTGAGAGCTCTGTTCCCAGTCTACAATACTCTTACCATAAAATGGAAGAAAAGGAGATACAGATATGTATAAATATATAAATACTGCAACAAATTCCAAAAGTGGTTGAAGTGATTGATTCCTGAGCTAGAGCTAGATGCAGAACATAATCTTTGTTGCCCAGCTCTGAATCTTAGAAGTGCTCAAATATTTTAGCCTATTTGCCTCATGCAGTGACACATCAGCACAGCTTTGCTATTAGTCATTGCCCCTTTTTCAGAGAGCTTGCAACAAATGAACTCAGTTGCTTAGCTGTGGGTTTTAAGACAGAGATTGTTTTGAATCCTTCTCGTGCATACAGGCTGCAAATGTGCGCCAGATGCTTTTGGCTGATTGGAAAGTGTTTCAAAGGTGTGAGTGAATAGAGTTTGCGTGAGCTATAAGGAGTTTGGTGTGGGGTTTTTTCAGTACCCACATTACGAATTAGCTGCAAAACACTTGCCCCTGAGAATGCAAATTGTAATTTTAGATCTGGGAAAGTTTTCACCTGTGCCAGCTCATACATTGTGCAGTGACTCATCAGAATGGATAGTTGTGTTAGTCATTTGATGCTTCAGCTAACAAATAGGAGAAAATGTGTATTATTTTAACAGCGGTTAAATGAGTATGTGTAAGCTTTTCTCTAGGGGAAAAAAGTTTTTAAAATATATTTTTATTTTCTTTATTTCAAAGGCAGAGTAAAACATTTTGGCAGTAGAAAGATCCCTGATTATGAGGGATAAGTACAAAAAAATTTGACACTCTAAAATTTATTCTCTACTTGCAATATGATCTGTGCATTCTTCATGCCTTCTTTATTACCTCAAAACTTCTTGCATTTATTATTTTGGTACAATTTGTTATTGGAGGATGGAGTACTTGCCTCTTTTTGTAAACATCACTATAACGGTTGGTTATTTCTTGTAATTAGTAGCAAATTATTGCTTCTTCTTTTTCTTTTTCTGCCTCTTCGCATTACTCGCAGTTTTCCATAAACTTGTAATTTTCTGTAGAATATATTTTCTACTCTGTGTATGCTTTCAAATCAGTCCTGAGAAAAAGCCACAGCTGACTTCCAGGGTAGCCTGGACAACACTGTGCTTCTAGAAAAGTTGAAAGGAATTTGGAGCCAACTAGTGCTTATAGGGTCTTTTTATTTGGTTTTGTTCTTTTTTGGAAGAAAAGTTATATGGTATTTCCCCCAGGACAGATTAATTCCCATAGAACATCTGCATTTTGCTCTGAGAAGTGTTTGGAAGATGTAAGATAATATAATCAAATTCTAATTCTAAAATTCACCTGTGTAGGTCCAGATAATTCTGAGATACATGTGCCTTTCATTTTGTAAAGACTGAAATATAACGTGACCTCTTAACTGCAGGAATGAAATAAATCTACTTGATAAACTTAATCCATTCTCAATTATTCTGTAGTAAAATTAAGACTTCAGGGTTGTAAATAGTTAAATCCTACATGGCTTTAATGCAGAAATCAGTACAGGTGCTATCTGGCTGGTATCAGCATAGATGTGCATGTGCATCAAGAAAGCATTATAATTTTCTGACTAAAAAAGGGCAAGTATGCTTGGAGGTGCCTAAGGTGCTGGGGAATAATGAAAAAGTAAGCCTATGAATTCCCAGAGATCTCTGTGAGTTTTATTCTTGAGACAATTGTGTTGGCCTAAAAGTGTGCATCTAGAAAATAAAATCTATACTGTTGCAGCGCACACTATAAAAATGTAAATGCTGCTTGAAGCATGCTTTATGCATGAATTTTTTGAATTGCTGAGACCTTAAAGGAACAAAGCTAAAATAATTCCCTATTTAAAAGCTAAAAGATAAAATATGTATTTAAAATTATAAATTATACATAAATCCCATTTATAATTTATTGTCTATAAATTTTTTATCATAGAAACAAGGAGAATGGGATATATGTAAATAAAAAGAGTAAAGTAAACACTTTCATAAGCTGGTTGCAGGAAGAGAGTGAACTTGGATTTCTTTCTTTTCCTTTTTTTAAATAGAGCTGTAATCTAAAGGACATGCTTGTAAGACTGTTGTGCCAGAATGGTAGAACTCAGGGTATTTTTTCCATTGGGAACATAGTTTTTTTCTGCTTTGGTAGTAAACCATGATGTTCTCTGGCATGCATTGATGGTGTTTATCCAATCCAGTTACATTCAGTAAGGCAGAGTAACGTGTACATCAGCTAGAATAGTCAATTCCCATTTTGTTATATTCAGGTAGCCAACAAATCCTGATTTCAGCTTGTGATTTCAATAATGTGTCTACCTGAGTTACTTGTCACCAGCATGTCAGGGCTGCATATCTAATAAAAAAAGGATATGAGAATCAGAGGCCATAAAAGAAGAAGCACTTAAGGCTTTCTAAACCAACCATAGTAACCTGTAGAACAGCACTCACGTACTGTCTTAGCATCAGTCAGCACTCAGTGTCTTCCCACACTTTAATGCAGTCAAAATACAGGCTACATTGAGGTCTATTTAAATATGTGTACATATTTTAATTAAGAATTTAATGGGCTGTATTGTTCTGATTTATTCAGGATTAGTTGTTAACTGTAAGAAATTGGTTGCAGTCATGACTCTACTATGAATCGATTTGGCAATAGGTACAGAAAACAGATCTTGCAAGCCTACTAATAATGCAATCAGCTGTATTCCAAAAATACTCTGATTGCTCTGCTTTATGTAATCTTCCTAAGCTAGGCAGTGGTCAAGGCCAAAAAGAATGAAGGCAATAAATAAGAGTTTCCACTTGGAAATTTTACTGTTGAGCTCATGACTGTTCAAAATTCAAAGACTGACAGGTTTTTGTGTTTCCCTGCTATTCCAAGCATTTATTTTGAATCACGCAGTGGGATTTTTGGGGTGTGTTATATTAGTTACTAAAAAAACCATGCTTGATGTCCAGACTTAGACCAAAAGGAATAAAAATCCCTGATACTTGATTTTATATTTAACATCTCTGTGTACGTTTTAAATCGGAGGTTAAAGGATTGAATGCTTCTAGTGCTGCACTGCAT
This sequence comes from Psilopsiagon aymara, assembly GCA_024733675.1. Lineage (NCBI taxonomy): Eukaryota > Metazoa > Chordata > Aves > Psittaciformes > Psittacidae > Psilopsiagon > Psilopsiagon aymara. The sequence continues at coordinate 10,338 of JANRGW010011792.1, forward strand.
CACTAGGGTGGCCAATTTTAACAGTGCATTGATCAAGAAATACTTTGAAAGGTCCATTATGTTTTAATCAGCTTAAAACTTAGTAGAGTTCTGTATTTAGTAATGAGTTTAGCAAAGAGAAATGGAGAAAAGTAATAAAGCAGCAGGACTTGAAGTAGTTGTTTTTATGATCCCTTAAGGTATTAGAGACCATTACAAAGCAAACATCTCAGTAATATGGTCTTAACAACAAGTCAAGTACCATTAAAGAGTACTTCTCTGGAAAAAAGATAGACTGCAACAGCACATGGCAGAATAGAATGAAGCTTCAGGCTGTGCAAATACTATATTTTTAGAAAAATGAGGGGACTGATGTTAGTTATGGTGACAATGAAGCAAGAAGTTGTTTGGAAATCTTCAAGGAAACATCCCTGAGAACTGTATCACTTCCTGAACAGAGTCAATACCAAGTAGGTTTTATATAGTGAGTTGATCTGAGTGGCTCTCTGATGTTTCCTTCTTTCTGTTAACCCCACTGGGACATTCCTTCTCTAGTTTTCATTATTTTTAATATTCATTTATTTATTTATTCTGTTGCTGAACCAGAGGGCGATGGTTTAGTTTGCTGCATGTGGGGCAGCTTCGTTAATGCTAAGCTATCAGTAAATCAATGAGTGCTTTAATTTTTTTGTCCTTTTCAGTTCACAATGGAACAAAAAGAAAATCACTTAGCAACACCTAATTACGTGAAGCTAGACCCTGAACATTCTTTGGAATGCCTGCACTCTTTTTGTAACTTAGCCAGTTCTTTAGAGAGTCTGGTCTTTTTTTAACCATCTAACACATTCCCCAGTAATGCTGCTAAACAACTCTTTTCTTTGATGCACTCTTCAGATGCCTGTCTCAGACTGTATTTAATTTCATTGTTTCTTTGAAAGCCTGTAATCTTGTTTCTGTTTACTCTTTTACAGCTGTGTAAATTTAAATGTATTTACTTTCTTCATAGATTTATGCAGCCTAGAATAGAATTCATCACCCTGAGATGCTCACTGTCAAATTTTTGAGTATGGCAGCCAAAAAAAGATCGTGTATACTAGGTAATTCTGGGCATCTTGCTTCTTCATTTATGCTTGTAAATAGGAGTTGAGCTCTTATTAAAATTTGGTGACCATAGGCAGGATTATTAGTACTGCCAGTGGATAAAGTACACTTATCTTTGGAACTTTTCTGCCTTAACTGTAAGAGAGAAATCTCTCAGGGATAGCCTGGTCCCTGAAGAAGAATAAGATTGTTTAGTTCCTGACCTGCAACTTCACTGAAACCCTGTTTGAAGTATTTCTGCTTTTCACTGAAATATAGTGCCATCAAAACAAGATTATTTCCCTCACATTTTCTTCAATATATTATGTATTTTATTAAGGGAGACTGACGAAAAAAAGCCAGAGTTTTGTGTTTGGTTTTTTTTTTTTTTTTTCCCCTAAAAACTTTCCCAGCTCCCCATTTATCTTTTCTGTGAGGAAAGAAAGATGGTGGCCTTAAAACTGTTTTAAAACTCACTTCATAGCCTAGGATTAATCCAAGAATTATTAAATCTTGATTGTTCTTTGTTGAGCACCAAGTAACTCCTAATTTCAGTAGGAAAACGCGTGTCACTCCTTTCTACCAACAGCTGGTGTGTGCCTGACTGTTTTTACCATTTACCAGCATACTAATAGTCTAGTCTCCTGGGTGAAAGTTTCTGAGCATTCTAGTTGCTAACAGAAAATAGAGAGGAAGGTGAAAAGTTTTTCTTTTTAGAATTTCTCTGGTTTAATCAGATTTAATTTATTGTGAGATTAATAATTTCACAATTATATAAAGAAGTGTCAAAGCTGTAATGTCGAACTTTAAGTTAGAAGCATGACACGTTCTTGCATCTTTGCTTTGGTTATGTGCACACAGTAGGATGTGTAACATTCACTTTTCTCTATACGCCATTTTCATTTAGCATTCAGTCTCATTCTATGTAGTCCTGTGTATGAAGTCTACATAAAATAATCTTATTTTTCTTGTGTCACTTCTCTAACAAGCCTTATAAAACACACCGATGCTTCAAATACATTAATGCTTGCATCTGCACTTAGCATCTCTGACATACACAGGGAACTGTTGCACAGTCTATTGAAGGAGCTGCCAATTACATGGGGCACCTAGAGTTTGTAATTTTGGAGTCATAGAGTACCTGGTTGGAAGGGACCTCAAGGATCCTCTGGTCCAACCTTTCCTGGCAAAAGCCTGGTCTGGATGAGATGGTTCAGCACTCTGGCCAGCCACATCTTAAAATTCTCCAATGTTGGGGAATCCATCACTTCCCTGCAGAGATTATTCCAATGGCTGACTGTTCTCATTGTGAAAAAATAAACCCCAAACAACTAAAATTGTAGTACATTTCATGCAGGACTGCAACGTTTACAGAGTTTGTTCTCTTGTCATAACTTTTCACTTTCCTTTAATTTCTTTGGATAATTTTTCTCTTTTCCCAATTTATTATTTTCTCCAATAGTTTCTATCATTCATGTCACATTTTCTCTTTTTGATGGATTGAACACCAAGTTTTACTCAGATTGTGATATACTGAGGACTACATAAAAAATAAAAGGAAGAATTTGAACTGAACCAAGAGTTAATAAAAGAATTGCTTAAAAACACAGTGTTTTTCTTTATACACACTTCTAAATTTTTGAAGTAAACATACTTGGGTTGAAAACAGATTATTGACATTTCCCAAGGTTTTCTAATGACTTTTTAATCTATTTATTTAAATGCTCGAGTATAAAAATTTTAGATTTCTAAGTTATCTACTTTGTAAGCACCTCATCTTGCAAATCTCCAATCAGGTTGCCACTGGGCGTCAGGAGAATGGAACTCCTTAACACTAAGGTAGCACTAAGAAACAGGCATTATTACTGCAGTGCCAGATGCACAGGGGATAGCTCCCCCTGACATGCATGCTGAGTCTTACAGGTCTCTTGCTTTTAAGCATTCATCTCATACATATACATTATAATTCCAATAAATCTGATACATATTCCAGAACTAATGAACATAGGTTACTACCCACTAGAGCATGCAAAGTTTATTTCAAGTGAGGGTCCCAGGGGTGACTCTTGCCATGCTACTGCACTATTATAATATGCCTACTGATCTATATTTCCTTTTATTTTATGAGACATGATTAGAAACTTTAACCAAATTAAGTTATTTTCAGAATTACTAATGCAGTTCTATATTTAGTTTACTCATAATTAAAGCTGCTGTAGAATATTCTCCTCTTTAGAGTTGTCTGCAAGGCTTTTTGGGAAAAGCTAATCATTTGGACTAACTTAGAGTAAAAGAGAAGCTTATGATCACAAATGTGCCCCATAGGAATTTTGTTACCTATGTTGGGGCACATTATAAACTGTGGTTTAAGAACATACACTTAAGTGTGCACCTATTAAGGCTCATTTCTGTCTCATTTATGCTAGTATAAATCATATTGAAATTACTAGAATTACATTGCTTTTACGGCATTGTACTCTAAGCAGAAGAAGGCTGATTAAATTCATGTTAATTGACACTAATTGGCAGTAAGGACTTTAAGAGAATAAAGTTTTCAATAAAACATTAAATAGACAGATGATCTGTCTAAACTGACCAAAGGCATTTTCTTATTCTAAAAATGCTGCTGCCCTATTTTTCATGTCCTAAAGCTAATTTCTAAACTAAAATCGGCTTCCCGGTCTTGGGCTACATGGAGTCCTAGGGCACCTTCATAGTTAATGCTAGTTTTGCTCTCCCATGTTCAAATAATTTTCATGTTTGGTGACCTACCTCTCCATTATCAGGGCTAATCCAACATGAAACCTCTAGGAACATTTCCTTCCAAATTTTGTAGCTGCTCTCCAGTGCTCTTGCATCTGAGCATCTACTGAATGTTCTAATCCATATTCCTTTCTTGAACTACAAACCTGTGCTTGCCAGGCTACACTTGCAAGATCTTGCTTATAATTATCTCTCTTAGGACCCTTCTGAGTGTGTTGTCAAAAACATTTTCTTTGAAAGTCGTGGCTTTGTGGCTTTGCTTGTAGCACAGTCTGCTGCATTTCCTTATTCATGTAGATGCTACTGAATCGTGCTGAACTGATAATCAGTATGTTCTGTGTACACATAATGCATAAAGTGTTCAAGGTGAGGCACTGTGCACATATGTGTATAATGTATATGCATATATGTATATGAAATATAGTGGCACAACATATACGCAATACATGTTAGCATATACATATGTAGCACATATAGTATATTGATACATACACACTGTATGAGTGTGTATATTGAGATTCATTAATGATATATAGTGCTACTGGTCTAATACATTGTTATTGATCTCCAGATATGTGGCATGTGTCTCACTGATTTGCTCAGTCAATCTCAGAACTTCCCTGTGTTCTTCATGTGGAAGTTCTTAGGAACTCTATATTGAGGTCCAATGAAAATAAAAAGATTGAGTTTCTTCCCAAATCCTGTAGTCATTATTGGTCCTAATTATGTGGAGCATAGGTCAGCAGAGACTCTGTTGCACTGTACCCTGGAACCTTAGGTGTTCAAATTCATGGTGCAAACCTACTATGTTCTTAACATTTTTAGGAAACTTGATGCTCAACTGATCATTTCTCATTTTTTGAAATTTTGCAAATTAAGATTAAATCATGAGGGTTTTTTTGCCTTTGTTTGGCTGATGAACTGATGAACTATTATCTAAGTGTATACTTTTCTGTACGTATTAATGCTTTAACCCTCTTAAAAATTCCACTGCTGTCACTAGAAGTCTTTCCATAGTATGGCATATGCATAACTGCTTCCCTAATTATTTAAGGTGATTTTAAATGGTTACCCTTTACAGGAGCTGGCTAGACTAACTACTTAGAGCACTGAATATTGAGTCTTACTCTGTGGTCCAAACTGCTGAAAGCATGTATTTTCAATATGTTATAACTATGGGCTTGCAGATGTACTATTTAAGGTACAATTAATCATGGATTAAAATTTGATTGCACTTTGCAGTAATTTAAACAGCTAAATCCCTGTTCATGACCACTTATTAGGGATTTAGAGGTGCATGTACAAATCGTACACACTTGCTTCATAAATTTTAATAGTTCAGTCATGCCAGTGGCAGTCAGTGCATACAAACTAGTGCCTAACATAGTTTTTAGTGCTCGGAACATTATGCATACTGGAGTTACTGGGTTAATAGTGATATTGTTTAGATATGCAAAAATCTGAAGATGGCAGAAGGAAGGAAAAAGACACCACTCAGCTATGTCTTCTTATTTCTTCTTCAGTATAATTATGTATCTTATTTTTCTCAATTGGAATCAAAACAGTGAGTACCCTGCTAGAAACTTCTAGAACAAAGTTTGTCACAAGCACTTTAGTTTAATCACACACATCTTAAATTTAAATCCTTTAAAAGATGCCTAATAAAGCCCTGGCATGTATATATACAGCAGGCTGGACGTATTGCCATAATACTACTGCTGCTACTACTACTACTAATAATAATAATAATAAAAAAAATCCATAGTTTTACTAGTAAGTGAACATTCATCCTTCTAATTAAAAAAGTTATTCTTAGAGGACCCTTCCTAACAGTAACCATGGAAAAGGGGACCTGCAGAAAGTGTGTATTGCTTTTTCACATATAATTCCCAGTTTCTGAATATGTTACTACTCAGAAACACTGAAGCAATTTCTCCCTGGTGAGATTTTTAGCTTCATCCTCTGTAAAATATGTATCAAGCAGCCCTATTTTCATACAGAAATAAAGTGACTGCTTGGTGGAAATGGTATAGGTAGGTTTCGTTCTTTTGTCCCTGACTATTTTAATTCATTATCTGACACCCTTTCTGGTCCTTATGAATTTAGAAAGATATAGACATGAGACTTGAGCACCCAGATGAATGGAAAATCAAAATTATTTGTATTTTATTTTTGCAGAATGTTGATTTAGTAATAAGGATGAAAGGAAGAGCACAGAATTACAAAGATGCCATGAGCTAAGGAGAAGCCAAAGCAGTGCCTTTTGTAGAGTTTTCTAGAACAGAAAAATGATAAAGTGGGACTGGTAGCTCATGTAATATTTAGTCATTAAGGTTTTAGCAGGTTTCAAAATCTGAAAGTTCTTGTACTGGTGGCACAAGTATATGTGCAAATCAAGTCCCTTAATTCAAGGACATGATCCTCCAGCTCCTTTAGGCTTTCTTTCTAAGATTTTCTGATAACACCAAAAAATGTTAGGATTTCTCAGCTGAAAAGCAGTGGCAAAAATGAGCCAGTGCTACCTGCTCAGTCTTGTACACTGTGTATTAGGCTCCACTAGTAGTTAAATGGGTGACAAACAGAAAAAAAGATTGAGACGGTTATTAAGTTTAACTGCTTTTTTTCTCTGCTGCATCTAACTTAACCCTTAACATAGTTTTACACTTTCAGATGATTTCTTAACATACAGCTAGTCTGACTATTGTTTGGATACTCTAATGCACTTTGCAGTTTAAAGAACTGACATTTTTCTGTATGACTTCAACTGTTGTCCAAGTGGGCAAAAAGAAGCCATGTTTATGCAGAAAGGTTTATTTAAGGTAAGAACCCAAAAATCCATCTGCAAGCCAATGCTTCATTTAGTATATGCAGAAAAATATAAAGATTTATGCTTATAAAACCAAAAACCTTCAAGCAGCTATGGTAATAGAATTAACCAGTGTATTCTTCTTCCTAAAAATTAGACATGGTTTCCTGTTTTGGATCTAAATAAGATATAAAGTAGATAAAGCAGCAATGGTATTTCCAGTCAGCTACTTGTTAAGTGTTTTTCAGGAAGAATGATGCCTATGTGGCATTTCCATTCCCTGTTTTAGATTCAATTTACTGGAAACATGAAGTAGAAACACCAAGCAGTGCAAAAGCTTCTTTGCATCATTAAGACCAGAAGGGAAAAACTTTTCTAGGCAGAGAAGCAAAACCTAGGGATTGCTGAGAATCAGCAGCTCTAGAAAAAAGATTCTGCTCTTTTCATTTTAGGGTAAAAGCTTATTCTAATTTTGATGTAAACCTTCTTTTACAGAGGGAAAGGGGAATAAGAGATTTACAGTGAGTTCTTTCCTGGTCTGGTATTATTTCAGTATTTTGGAGTGATGAATAGAGTGTTCTTACAGCTCATATACCTCATTTTGAATTAGTGATGTAAAGTGATTGTCACATTTATCAAGAAGGTAAAGTTTGCTTATTATTCCTTTAACCATCAAAGTATATATTCAACATGAGAATGTATCACGGTTTTGTGTATACTACTTTGTGTTGAAAAAATCATTCAAAACTACTGATCACTTTTTGTAGCATTGAATTTTTTGAGATCATATTTTACAAACAAAAGCCCACAATGTTCAAAGTGAATTGGAAGAGCAAATTACACTGTGTTACAACAGATAAGGAATTCCATGGTGTATGCTTTTGACATGACTGTCTGTGTTTGAAGTTCAAATTATCATAAGGTATATATTATTTCTGTTCTCATGCCCAGCATTTAAAATGTCAAGCATGAACCTAATTCTATTGTGATAAGTACAGGCTTTGAGTAGCATAAATTTAAAACCCTGTAACAACAAAAGCCAGTCAGTATATAAAAACAATAATTTACTAAAGATATCAGATCACTGATGAGTTAAAAAGTATTGACTGATGATAGAGCTTTACTTTTAGAATCATTCCTTCAATATTTCTACTCATTATCTTGGGCTTCCTTGTGCTACTACAATAGTATATTTATTTCTCAAAGCAGATATACGAGTTAAGGAAGTTTTAGCCACCACTGGGCAACAAATCACAGACCTACAGTGATTTTTCTGCTGTCATAATACATTGCTTTGATAAGTAACTTCTGTTGCAATAAAAGCAGAATTAATACAGAAGCTGATGACAGAATCTTAAAGAAGTTGTAAAGAGAAACAAACAGAATATATCAGATATATTTTATCAAACTTACATGCAACTCTGTATTTTCCCCAGAAAGTTTTAAGAATAAAAAAGAGCCATACACATATGTAACTGTACTGCATTCTGTTGTGGTATCCTTGGTCATTTTTTAATCTTGCATTGACCCTTATAAGCCACATAGAATCATAGAAAAATAGAATAATTAGGGCTGGAAAGAACCTTAAGATTATCCAGTTCCAACCCCCCTGCCATGGGCAAGGACACCTCACACTAAACCATGCTACCCAAGGCTATCTCCAACCCAGCCTTGAACACCAACAGGGATGGAGCATTCGCAACCTCCCTGGGCAACCCATTCCAGTGCCTCACCACCCTTACAGTAAAGAATTTCTTCCTCATAT
>JANRGW010011794.1:7825-23017 GCA_024733675.1 Psilopsiagon aymara
CTCTTCTCCAGGCTGCCCCAGCCCCGCTCTCTCAGCCTGGCTCCAGAGCAGAGCTGCTGCAGCCCTCGCAGCATCTCTGTGACCTGTACATATTCCAGCAGTTCTATGTCTCTCTTATGTTGTGGGCCACAGAGCTGGATGCAGGACTTGCTCCATAGTAGTAGACAGAATAGTCTGCCTGCAGTAGTCCACTAGATGCCATTAGAAGATGAGGTCTCTTTTGTCCAGTCTATGGAGTCCCAAAGTGGTGGGTGTTTGAGGGGCTTCCTAGGATAATTTTGTATCATTCACTTATAAATATCCTTTGCTTTGCTTTACTTAACTACAGAGTGATGAGTTCCAGTTGCATTGGCAGACCCATAACATCTCCCATGCATGGTTTGTAGAAGCCCAGCAAGAAGGGAAGAGAACATGGCTCAGAAACAGAAACTTACCAACCCAGAGTTTGCTTAGAGCAGTGGGAAAATGCAGCGTTTCGATGCTGTCTGCCAAACACTGTTCTTAATGAAATGTACATCTTCAAAGATGGTGTTGTTCATAAGGAAGGGTCTGTGAAGTCAGAAGTTTAATGATGGTTTTCTATGGAGCTGGCTTGTAAAACCAGATGGTTGGAACATGGGGCTGGGCACTTTTGGGGTTTCTGTTGTATTTGTTCTTGTGGACAAACCTACTCGGCTTCAGGGAATACCTGCCTAGGTCTGTCATGCTGCTTACAGAGCTGCCTGTCTAAGATGAAGGCTCTTGAAGCACTTCCAGAAGGTCATTTTAGGTGCAGGATGCTGGATTCCTTTGTGCTTTCTTCCCCAGTGGAGGTGGGTCTGGAGAACTGACCAGATCCTGGCCAATCTCTTCCCCATCCTTGGAGTAGAAAAACAAGTGCTGAGAGAGCTGGTTGCTGAGCCCTTTATTCCAGCTCTGCGCCATGTGGGCTCTACTGAATCAGGTCTTAGAGCAGCTTGAAAAATAGCCTGAATGCGCTGAAGTTTGGTGACTCAAAACATGCAAAAGGATCTTAGGGAAGATCAGTTACGACTATTTCCTTGTAAAAAGAACCTGTACGTGCATGCCAATACCTTGGATCGCTGTTGTATATCAGTACAGTAACAATAGGGTGTGATGCTTGTTGTATGTGACTGCTTAAGGGGGTACAGCTGTGAAACAGTGGAGTCTTCATGTATAGAAATATGTAAAAAAGCAGGAGACTTCCATTATAAATGGCTGTTCTGGAGTGGCACGCATCAGTCACTGTTTTCTGTTGAGCTCTGCTTTATAACCTGCTTTGCTCAATTTGGGCAGCTTTTGCTTTCTCATGCTAAATCCGAATCTGAATCTCCATATGTTGAAGATGAGAGGCAGGTAATAAGCTGTTGATGATCACTACATAATCAAGAACTTTTGGGAAGGACCATGATAGCTGAACTTTTTCCTCTCCTCCTGTAAGTTTGCTTGGATGCTCAAAGCGGAGGAAGCGGCACTGATTCACAAGCTGCGTTGATTGGTTGATTGTTGTGGCTTCAAAGCTTCTTTCAGTATCCTTTTGATGGTTGCGTGGATTAACATGAAATGGCTCGCTAGGAACAGAGAGGTGCCCAAGAATTGGCACTTTGTGCCTGGAACCTGTTTACCTGTGAAGTTTATAGTTCAGGAGAGATGAGTGAAGTTATTCTATGCTAACGGAGAGGATTGGAAGGAAGAGAGCACACAGAAGTCCTATGGTCCTCATGATTTTTCCATTGAGAAAATGTGTTGCTTCCACACATGTTTATTGCTGTTTCCATTGAGACCAAATTCATATTTCTTGGATGTTCTTTACTAATTAGCCAATGTCTTTGTGTCTGAGAACATTTTGTGTCTGTTAGGATAAGTGCTGAAGATGAAATGCATTAAGACACACAGAGCTCCAGAACAATCAGGTAATGTGTTATGGTGTTCTGAAATCCCAGTGTAGGAAATCTCACCCTTTAAGAGTGCTCTGTTGGAGACAGAGAGAGCTTTCCTTATGTTGTTAAAAAGAAATTGCTTTACTACTTGCTATGGTTTTAAAAGTGCATATTGTGAGATGCGGAGGCTGCCTCCTCTCTGATTTCTTCATGTCATAGAATCATAGAATCACAGAATGGTTTGGGTTGGAAAGGACCTTAAGATCGTCCAGTTCCAACCCACTGACATAGGTGGTGACACCTCCCACTAGACCATGTCACCCAAGGCTCTGTCCAGTGTCCTTCAAGGAACATTGGACATCTCACCTCCCTCCCTTACTCTCCATTGAGAGAGTGAGCAGTGTGTGATTCCTCTTCAGACACATGGAAGAGTAATAATTTCCATATAAATCTTGGACCTTTGCGGAGAAAATTGTTAAAATAGAAGTAAACAAACCCCTCAGAATCTAGGAAAACGAAATAGAAACACTGTTGTCTCTGTAGCTTGGAATCATCAGCAAATTTTCTGAGGGTGCTTGATGCCACACCATCTATTTCACCAATAATGATGTTGAACAGGATCAGTTCCAACACCAACCCCTGGGAGACACCACTCACTCATCACTGATATCCATGTGACATCGAGCCATTGACCACAACTCTGAGTGTCCGTCCATTACCTTATCCAGTGAGCGTTCCATCCATCAAATCCTTGTCATTCCAGTTTAGAGACAAGGATGTGTTGCACAACAGTGTCAAATGCCTTGCACAAGTCCAGGTAGATGAAGTCGCTCACTCTTCCTGTATCCACCAATGCTGTAGCCCCATCATGTAAGGCCACTATATTTACTAGGGACGATTTACCTGTAGTAAAGCCATGTTGGCTGTCACCAGTCACCTCCTTACTGTCCATATGGCTGAACATAGTTTCCAGGAGGATCTACTCCATGATCTCCCAGGGCATAGAGGGGAGACTGACCATCCTGTAGTTCCCCAGCTCTTCCTTTTCTTTCCCTTCTTAAAGATGCATGTAATGTTTCCCCTTTTCCAGTCAGTGAGAACTTCACCAACTGCCGCAACTTCCCAGATCTGATGAATAATGGCTTGGCAACTTTATCCACTGTGTCAATGATGTATATTTAAATTTTTAACATACCAGGCAGAATGGCAAACTTAAAACCCTCTTAATGTTTGTTCAGACTTTAAATTCATGCAGAGATTCAGGCATTCTTGGTAGTCTGATGCTTTTTCATCTTGAAGCATGACATTTTAGGCTCCATTTCAGCTGCGTTACTGATGGACCCCTCTCCGACTCCCACTTGCAGTGGTATTCAGGTGGGCACACTTCATTGCCAGCACAGCGTGAGGATATCATTAACTCCATGACAAATTTCACTTCACCTCCAAGTTTTTTCTTCTTTGTTTTTCGTCTCATAATTTACTACTTGACAAATTAAATCAGCAAGCTGGTGCTCTTTAAGAAGGAACTGCTACAAGCATAGTACCTTCTGACAGCTGAGAAAGTTTGGGGTTCTTTTTCCTAGTGCCTATATAATGTGGATGTTATACTTTCTTGCCTTAAACTAAAGCAAAAACCCAACAAACCCTGCAACCCAAATGAGATTTCTGTGGTGTAGCACTGCAGAGGCAATGATGTATACCCAGTCCACTCTTATTGGAGTGCTGTATACGCTGTGATGTTGTACATCGGTGAGCATGGTTAGTCCTGTAGTCAGTGCTTATAGTGAGCTGTCATGGCAATGAAGTTGAGCACTTACATACAGTTGGAAGTCTTCACTGGGAATTAGGCTTTGCAGCTCTTTTTCCCTAACGAGGTGGATAGTTTTCCTCTCTTGGAGGCTGCTCATGTGGGTATAGTGTGTGTTCTGGACAGCCCAGCAGTACAGAATTCACAGGCTCAGCTCTTGTTTGAGACACTCTTGATAAGGAGAAAAAAAAATCAAACAAAACAAGAGTAAGTTATTTCCCACTCTTGATCTGGTATCTGTTTTCTGTGGAGCTGCCTCGTGCTGGTTTCTTAGGATGAACGGTCATTCACCTCCCTGCAAGAGATGCTCTTAGTAGGAATCGGTAAAGATGAAGGGATATTCATGGTGTGTTTTTATTGAGATGCCTGTTGGCTTTCCAGCACAGGCTGTTGTCTGCAGTTATGGTGTTGTATTAGCGGGTGAGTGTAAATGCAGAATTCAGACCTTGATATAGTCAGGGGGAATCTGTACTAGAAAGAGCTGGGGTTGGTTCAGCCTGGAGAAGAAATGGCTCCTTAAGGAAAGACCTTAGAGCAGCTCCAGTGCCTGAAGAGGCTACAAGAAACCTGGAGAGGGGCTTTGGCCAAGGGCCTATAGGGACAGGACAAAGGAAATGGCTTTATCCTGCCAGAGGGGAGACTGAGATGAGCTCTTAGGCAGAAACTCTTCCCTGTGAGGGTGCTGAGGCGCTGGCACAGGGTGCCCAGAGAAGCTGTGGCTGCCCCATCCCTGGCAGTGTTCAAGGCCAGGCTGGACACAGGGGTTGGAGCACCCTGCTCCAGTGGAAGGTGTCTCTGCCCATGGCAGGGGTTGCACCTGGAGGAGCTTTAAGGTCCCTTCCAACCCAAACCATTCTGTGATTCTGTGCTGATTTGCACTTTAATATACAGTCAAAGGTATCATGAGCTCCCTTCCTCAAGATGCGGCTTTTCTGCAGTGGGTATTGTAACAAAACTATTGTGTTGTAAACTGTGGTAAATGGCAGCATTTTGTTTCCTGTGCTGTGGATGGAGCTGTACTGCTGTTAGCCTGCATCAGCATAGGGTCCATCGAGGCACAGTGGCAGCTTTGAGAGAAGTAAAGAAAAGGGGAGGCTGCTTTCATTAGAGAGCTGTTCCACTGCTGGGTTCTTGTTGGTATGTATGAGGCATCATAGGATCAATCATGTTAGGAAAGACTGTTAAGCTCATCCAGTCCAACCATTCCCCAGCACTGCCAAGGCCACCATTAACCCATGGCTACACAGTGTGTGAGCACTCGCAGGGACGGTGACTCCAGCACTGCCCTGGGCGCCTGTTCCAATGCCTGAGCACCCTTTCCGTCTGGAATAAGATGTATGTCTCTGGGTATTTTTCAAGGTAAAATACTTAAATACAAAGAAAATTACATTTCCTCATAGCTTACACCTACATGCAGAGCATTCATTTTTATTAATGGAAAGCTACGAGCAGAGAAGATGTAAAAGCATCTTTTTCGTTCAGTGCCAATGTTCAGTTCTTCTCAAATCTATCATCATATGGCCAAGCAAGTAAGACAGATTGTTTTATTCCTTCCTGTGGAGCTTGTCCCAGTCAATAATATTGATTAGTGCAGGGTGACTTGATGTAACAAGAATAACACCCCGTTCTTAATTCCAGCCTGTATTTTCTAGTTCATGCCTCGGTAGCTCATGCTTGGATGGGTTCTTCAATAAGTCAGTTAAGGCACAGACCTCACTGGAAATTGCAGCTCTGACATTAATCAGGGAAATGAGGAATTTTCTTTTCCTAGATGTTGCTCCTCTTTTTTTTCCATGACAAAACTGTCCCATTGTGGAAGTTAACTTTTTAAATGGAATTCCGGAAGTTGTATAAGAGCAGCCTCTTTCTAAAGACCGTCAGTAAAACTGTGCAAACTCTGTCCTGAGCTGCTGCTTTCTGCTTCATGAGTCCTCACGTTAGTGTAGGATCAAGAAGCTTCACGTTCCAGTGATGTGTTTGAGGAGCTGAGTCAGCTTGTGGGAATACTGTGGCTGTAGATCATAGAATGATAGAATCCCAAGGTGGAAGGGACCTGAAGGATCATCTGATCTAACTTTGCTGGGCAAAGCACAACCTAGAGTAGATGTCCCTGTCCAGCTGAATTTTAACAGTGTCCAACACTGGAGAATCTACCTCTTTTCTGGGAGCATTATTCCAATGGCTCGTTGTTCTCATGGTGAAAAATTCTCCTCTTGTGTGCAGTTGGAATCTCCCCGGGAGTGACTTGTGCCCATCACCCCTTGTCTTTTCCTTTTGACTTCTTGTCAAAAGGGAGTTTCCATCTTCTTTGTAGTCACCCTTTAAATACTGGAACATGGTGACACGATCTCCCTGAGCCTTCTCTTCTCCAGGCTTGACAGTCCCAGCTCTCTCAGCCTTTCCTCACATGGCTTCCGAGCCATCTTAGTAGCCCTTCTTTGGGCCCTCTCCAGCCTGTCTTCATCTTTATTGTAGAGGAGGGGCCAAAACTGAGCCCAGTATTTCAGCTATAGAATGCTGACGACAGCGTGCAGATTTTGTGACGATTTCCCAGTCCACAATGTATTTAATACTGTCCCGTTTAATGGGACAGCAGTAAAAGTATTCAACAGCATCTTAGAATCTACACCAGTGATGAGAATTCTTGTGCAAAACACTCCTTACCTGGAGGGACCATTTCGGGTAAGGAAGACCCCGTGTTGGTGACCTGCGTGTTCCTTGGATACTGCTGTGAAATTGCTAACAGGAGGAGGGTCAATGAAATCAAGTCCTCAAAGAGCTTTATTTGTAGTTTGGTTGCAGTTAATGACTTAAAGCAAAGAAACTTTGCTTAGAAAAGAAGTGTGGATTCACTTGCTCATCAGTTGTGTTCCTCCTCTTGCACTTTCCAATCTGGAGACGTTCTTCTTTGCATTTTGAGGCAGACAGATGTCAGGGTCAAAAAAATCAATAATCTGCTGGTAGTGTTTTGATTTCAAGCACTTTGTCATTTTCCTGTCTATAAAGCTATCATAGTAATGTGATTAGGTTCTGTATTTATTAGTATTCAGTCATTAAGTAGAGTTTGCATGCAAAATGTAAAGGACTTAAGAGAATGTTCGGGATATGCAAACTTTGCCTTAGTTCATGTTTGGGTTTCATTGAGTTTTTTAGTCCCAAACTGGAGTAGGCAGGTTTAGTTGTGAGGTGATGGCAGCAAGGTGATGATGGCCTGTGCTTAGTAACAAAGGAGCATCACCAAAACATGAGGGGTTTCTGCTGTATTGCTGCCAATTTCAGGATGAGGTTGTTTTCTGCTGCCGTCATTTGTTTGTGTGGGGGGCACCTGTTTTCCTAAAGAAGTTTCCTTCGGGAAGGGTAACAAGTGGACTTTATGGCTACCAGGAAATAAAACTGCGATTTTCCCTCCCCCTCTTTTCTCTCTCAGTATCCTAATTGAAAGTATTTTGGTGTTGGGAGCTACCTGTGAAGTAACTGTGGTTTTGTGGCAATGACATGAAGATGGGTGTTTTCATCACACTTGAAGTCCTGCAGCCTGGGCCTCAGGTGTACAAATAATGCTCTCTGAGCCTGTGTTTTACTGCCAAGGAGCATGCCAAACTCTGGCAGTTCATTGTTCCTCTTTGTACTCAACTGGAACTTGGGCAACAGAGGTTTCTGCTGGGGAAGTACAAGACTTAAGAGTAGGACATGGACTCCCGAGAAGATCCAGTGGGGTTATATATAATGAAGAAGCTAAAATGTCATGTCACTATTAATCAAAACCAAGCTATGTTCCAGTTGTTTGAGTGGTGGCATCATCAGTCAGAGGTGCCGGAGCTTTCCATGCAGCAGTGTGGAAGCAGCAGTGAATTGCTGCTGTTCAAACCCTTTCTAAGCATTGTGGGCCTCAAAATAGATATTAGCCACACTTACCAGCCTTTGGGTGTTTATTACGCAAGGTAAAAGCCCTTGTGCTTTAGAGGAAGGATAATTTAAGTGTATGCTCATGTGCTGTGGGTTTTTGGTTTGGGGCTGTTCCGGTAGCTGCTAAAGTCACTGAAACTTAAGGCTGGAGGTCCCTATCTGTCAGTGAGGTGGCATTTTGAAGAACCATGAGGTTGGAAGAACCATAAGGTTCAAGTGTCTTGATGGTATCTGGGCGTCTCTCATCTGTGTGATTGATGGGTGTTGTGTTAGCACCTCCAGTCCAGCATGGTGGACTTCAGCCCATTTCATCTGGTGTGGCTGGGAGACTCTTCTGCAATTGAAACTCAGTCCTGTGCTATAGAAGACCTGAACTTAACCAGTCATTCTGTAATACTGTCACTAACTTTGGCAACAAGAGCCCAAAATAATGTATAAATACTGTCTGCATTGTTGCTATTGCATTAGGAGTACTTCCTCTGAGCTGAAAGAGGATAGAAAGAGCCTATCTTTGCCTTAATTACAGATCTTTCACCAGGAATGAAGCATTTAATGCATGTTTAATTATCACTTACTAAATGCTTAATTATCGCTTACTCTCTAAAAAATCAAGGGATGTTCAGATCTGTTAGACAACTTGTTCCATGTTATTTTCCAGGAGGACCAGATGATAACTTAATTGAAGGTGGCGGATCCAAGTTTGTCTGCAAACCTGGAGCCAGGAACATTACCATCATCTTCCATCCCCTCCTCAGGTAAGACAGACTTTCTACTTGTTTCTGCAGGTGCAAATAAGTCAAATTAATCTTTGTTCTTTATGGGCATGTTGCCACTTCTGAGATAACATCCCACAGCAATGGGCTTGCTGTAAAGTTGTTGCTGTGCACACCTATAAAGTAATCACTTGTTGAGCTTGTTGTCGATGCTCTTTAATCTTTCTCAGTAGCATACACCAAGTGGGATTGCTTGATGGGGTGACCCTGTTTTATTGCTGACTGTCCATTATAGAATCACAGAATGGTTTGGGTTGGAAGGGATCTTAAAGCTCACTCAGTTCCAACCCCCTGCCATGGGTAGGGACACCTTCCACTAGACCAAGCAGGTTGCTCCAAACTGCATCCAGCCTGGCCTTGAACACTGCCAGGGATGGGGCATTCTGTTTATTAAACAGTCAGAAGGATACTTTGTGAACTGCAAGGCAAGTTCATTCTTTGATAAACCCACTATGGTCTATGGACTGCAAATTCAGTGCCTGATTTCAAGTGCCCTGCCAATTGCTAACATCGCTGTTCATCAAGGACTACTGGAGCTTTAAACCAGAGCAAGCCTATGACAAGCCTCTTCTCACAGTCATTCACCGCTGCTACTTTAATTTTGCTCTTTTTACTTTGCAGTTTAACAGTTCAGCTTCTTAGTTTTGCCTGAATTAAATAATATGATGTTTCTCCTCAGTTCGTGTCAGTCTTCCACCTCTGCTTTTGCCTTTATCATTAGACATATCCTTTCCTATTCAGCACTAGCATGAGAGCATCCTTTAGAGCATTTCCCTCCTTGGCTCTGTCTGTATTACTCACTATCATGAGTCACTTAGGCAGCAGGGCATGTCTCTCAATGTTAAAACCCAAGCAATAATAAAATAGTAATAAAAAGTAATTGGAATCTGATCCCCAGAGGAAGGAATATCCTGACTGATGTCTCAGTAACGGAGACCTGTGGTCATTTATGACTTTTTAGATCTTAAAAATGCAGACACAAAGTGCATAAATTCCTTTGAATTTGAATTTCTGATGTTAGGACATGAGATGTTGGAATCGTCTTGAGAATAGCTCATTTTGTGGGGACACACTCCATCTTTCCTTGATAAAAGGTTTGGGACATTGTACATTCTCCATTTATTCCTAGGTGCCCATAATGAAATGAATAATTTCATCACCATATTTTGTTTTAAACTCTCTTTTCTACAAAAGAAATATGCTAAAAAATAAATCATCTACAGCATAACTATAGTCTTCAGCCATTTTACTGTGAGAAAAGCTAGACAATGGTTAAGATGCAATATGCTATTCAGGATATGACCACTGCAATACAGGCTTCAGTCCCTTAATCTTTAATGAATTTACAGGCTTCTTTCAAGCACTGAGGGGGGTGATGATGCTCTTATTTCTATTGATGAGATACTTGACATTGATTTGGAAACTGGTGGAAATACTTCTTTCTTTCTCTTTGCCTTCCTGCTTAATTTTCCCCCCTTTTCTTGCCATCCAAGTCAAACAGGAGTGCTCTGCTTTAAACAGCACTTCTCACAAGCACTTCACTTTCATTACCAGCTTGCAAGATGGGTGGTAGAAATCGTTGGCCTCATAAAAAATAATTGCTTCAAGATGAAGGTATCTGCTTACAACATATTTTTCATGCCAGCCATCTGCAGCATCTTCACTTCCTTGCATTGAGTAGTTCATCAGTAACTGCGTGAGGGGGAGGAAATGGTTCTGTGACCCAGCTTACCCTTTTCTCACTGCAGAATGGGCGAGTTTAGGTGTAGGTGAAGACTGTCAAAACTCCTTTAAGGTGACTTTACCTGCTTGAGTGATCAGCAGAGTAAATAATATGAGTCCTTGCTGTATGAGATTTAACTCGTGATTCTCAGCTTTGGCATGTGGATAATGCTTGGGATCCTAGAATAGTTCAGGTTGGAAAGGACCTTAAGATCATCCAGTTCCAACGCCCCTGCCATGGACAGGGACACCTCCCACTAAACCATATCACCCAAGGCTCTGTCCTACCTGTCCTTCGCCACTGCCATCGGTGGAGCATTCACAACTTCCCTGGGCAACCCATTCCAGTGCCTCATAACCCTCATAGTAAAGAACTTCTTCCTTATATCCAATCTAAACTTCTCCTGTTTCAGTTTTAATCCATTGCCCCTTGTCCTATGACTACAGTCCCTAATGAAGAATCCCTCCCCAGTATCCTTATAGTCCCTCTTCAGATACGGGAAGGCTTCTCTGAGGTCTAAATGCAGTGTACATGGCATGACCATAGTACTGGATTTCTTTTGCTGATAATAATTCCCTACAAGGAATTCTGTTCCTGGTGGGAGTCAATAGCCATGACCTTCCTACCAGCAAACTGCCTTACCCATTGGCTCCTGTTAAATTTGGCTCTATGAAGCTGACTGTGCTGGTAAAATAATGAATATGGAAGATTTGCTTAAAATGTTGATGTTTGCAATATATTCTAGCACATCATCTTCCCTGTGTGTTCCTTATGTGTTGCAGTTCTTGTTGGTTAGATCTTTGTCCACCTTTCCTAGAGATCATTGTTTAACAGTCAAGCTCTCGAGGTGATTGCAGCAGAGTATGAACTTTTCACTTCCTTCATCTTCCATTTGTTGTTGGGGTTCCTTATGGCCTGCCTCAGTCATCTTTCTTCCATGTCACTTGTACAGGCTTCAGATGAATCTGTTTTGAATTCAAGTTGACCAATATTTTATTTAGAAGTTGGTTTTTTTTTTTTCCTTATCTTTATCAAATTCACATAAATATGTTGACTGAAGTTTTAGCAGTGTATGGCTGAGCTGATTTCATTAGGGAGCTGAATTCTTCTCAAAGTGTTAAGCTAACTGGATCACTGAAAAACCGGATGTTGGCAGGATGATTTAAAGCCTGAACATCACATTAAGTGATGTCTTTAAAATGTAATTCAGCACAATAATGTTAGGTGGAGAGCTGTAACCAGAGCATTCTTATTCATCATATTCATATTCATCAGTCTGAATGTCTGTCTTTTGTAATACCAATATGAAAGGTGTCATTGTCCATCACATCAGAGTTGCACAATCGCAGCGTTCAACTGCTTATAATAGTCTTATTTGGATCATTTCTTATGTACAAGCTGAGGTTGAGCACGGCTCCAGATCCTTTTGAAGAGCAAAGGATCTGGAACAGCAGGGTTTCAGAGGGCTGTGAATTTACTCCCATTGCTCCAGTAAGCAAAGTTTCTTTAGAGAAGCTCTTAACTTACCACCATGGTGAGTCCAAGGGCAGATACATGCAACTGGTTTTCAGTGTCTTCCTTCCCTCAAACTCATTTAGAGCAATGAGCCAGAGTTGGGAAGTGAGATGTGTTGTCGTTTGGGATGCAAGTCCCTAATTTCCACTAGGACAACTAAGACTCACCAAGCCCCAGCTTAATTACCAGGACTTAATGACACCAGCACACACATACTAAATGAATAGTGAGGTTTTAAAATGCAAGCGGGTATTCTAGCAGAGATGATTCATGGGAATAGGTTTTACTAACTACATATGAAAACTAATTGCACTTCCAAATTGAAGAGGGATGCACCTCTGATTTCCCTTAATTACATTTGGCGGGAGGTGTCAAAGTATAAACGTTACCAAAAGAGTCCAGTTACTTTCTTCATCCTTCACTGCCAACCTGCATCTGCGTGGATCATGGAAGCGCTGGTGTTACCGGTGTGTGGACTAACATCTCGCGTTGGAGGAAGGGAACATACAGGATCAATGTGGAACCCTTACACTGTGAATATCGAACAGCATGAGTGAAGTCTGTTGTAGCATTTGTTTGGTGGGGATTTCTTTCTCTTTTTAATGTGTGTTTGTTTCAGCTGGCATTTGAAAGGCACTTGGCTCTTCAGGGTAATAATCATTTTACATATGCTTTATAGAGTCTGCTTTATTATCAGACAATTGAAGAACAGATGTCTGCAGTCTTAAGCCTTGAGGGGGAGGGACATGAGGGGCTGGGGGTAGAGGGGATGAGGGCATTTGGAATCATGAAAGCACCACTGATGCTAACTCAGTTGAATGTTGTTTGGATGTTGGGTATTAAGGCCGTGAGGGTATCCATTTATTAATATCAGCCACACTTCATTTAGATCAAGCAGCAATTAAAAGGGCTGTAGGATGGAGGAGAAAGCCAAATAAATGTTCATTGATTCGGAAGAAGCAGTTGCTTCTAAGCAAGTTTGTGTCCTTGTGAAGGAGTGGACTAGGGAGGCTATAAATTGACTTGGCAGCCTTTGCCTCTCTGTCTAGTGGGCTTGTCTATATTGGGGAATCTCCCCCGTCACCAGATGGGATGAACTGCAACGTGTCAGTGGTGTTCTAATCACTGCCTTTGATTTCAAAGTCTGGGGAGTGAGGAAGTGAAAAGCAAAGTGTGGATGTATTAAAGTACCAAAAAGAAGGGGGAAGAAGGAAAGGCAGAATTACTGACTTGACTCTGCTAATGTTGTTTGGGATGTAGAGACTGAAGTTTAATGCTTTGACGTGTGCATGGTCCAGAGCATTGCAGAGTTTGCTACTTCTTGGTATTTTGGATTGATCAAAGTGAGGGTTGAAAGAACAGGTAATGATTTGACATTTGAATTTAACAATTAAATGATGATGTTAATTTGTACTGGTCTCCGTCATTTGAAGCAGTAGGCTTCTTACTTGATAGCATTTGAGGAATTTCCTGTTTCTTCCGGTTATGTTAATGCTGATAAAAGAGTGATTGCTCTGTCAATAAATAAAATAAATGCTTTGGGGAATAATCAAGGATAGTAATTTACTTCTGCTGCCTGTTGATATCAGCATGCTCCTCACTGACTGGAGACAAGGAGTTCTGAACCACTGAAGGTCACCTATCAGGCTCCACTGGTGCCCTGTCACTGGGAGGGAGATGCTCAACATATAGAATATGTATGTACATGCAGGGACATATGTATTAGCAGTGATGTTTTAGCTTTCCGTGCTTTGGGAATAATCATGTCTGTTTAATTCAGGATGTACCAAGATAAAAGGTGCTGTATGTAGAATTTAAACCCTCTGTTGATTTTGAAGTTGTTGGGAGGGGATGGCAATGTTGTTATTGGTTCCTATGAGGCATGCTGAGTCCTTTGGTCTTTGTGAGCATCAAGTGCTGCTGCATCTGGGCAGTGGTTGTGATTGCAGAGCTGTGATTGATACAAAACTAGGTATATAACTAAGAACCCAGTTACGTATACCAGTACTTCACTGATAATCCCTTTTATTACTATATTTATCCAGCTATGATAATGAACAACTAATTTGATTTTAACCAATGCGGTAATATCTTGTAGCTATGTACTATAAAATCAATATTTCATAATACGAGGAATGTGTCATTTGGGAAGCAAAAGGAGTGTGAAAAATTAGTTTATTAGTTACATTTAGTATGTTTAGACTATGTCAAACGATACCATGTATGCTAAGAAAAGTGGCATTTTACCAGTCTAAAGGGTATAGATTGTTAGTGAAGTAGGTGGAAAATGTCAAAGGGTCCTAGAGCGCAAATAGTGCTCAATAATGAGAGCTGATATCCTTAGCTTTTAGAAATCAAACCTGAACTACTTGATTTTAGAGAAATGGATGAAAGTGACTCAAGCTGAGAGGAGGAAGGTGCACTATTGTCTGCTGAAGTTTGTACTTCAGTTTGAATAAGGTTCAGGGATGTTATGTACACAGGAAAATGTTATTTGCAGACTTTTAAAGTTCCTGAGCCCTTAAAAATAAACCCCTCCAGATTTTATGAATACTGTTTGAAGGCTTACCTTGAGACATGTTTCTCCTCCTTGAGAGGGGAAGAAATATCACTTGTTTAATCTAAAACTCATTTCTGCAAGGAAGGCAATATCTTCCCTTTAGAGAGAGGGAGACTGTGAGGCAGAGAGAGGGAATCCCAAAGGCATTTGGATTGAAGGGACCTTAAAGCTCCTCCAGTTCCAGCCCTGTGCCACGCGCAGGGGCACCTTCCACTGGAGCAGGGTACTCCAACCCCTGGGTCCAACCTGGCCTTGAACACTGCCAGGGATGGGGCAGCCACAGCTTCTCTGGGCACCCTGTGCCAGCGCCTCAGCACCCTCACAGGGAAGAACTTGTGCCTTATATCTAACCTAAAGATGGTTCAGGCTCTGTGGTGTGGCAAGACAAATGGGGCTCAACTCAGGAGATCTCAACTCCTGCTTCTCATTAGGGTACCGGGAGTCACCGTGATGCTTAATAACCCCATCTTTATTTTGGAGTTATTGATACTCATCCCTGAGTGTGACAGATGCTTGATGCAGCTTTTCCTACACTGGCTGTTTACTTCAATTGACCTGAATCAAAATCTCAAAGGAACAATTTGCCACCCACCTACTGAATTCTTTCCTCCTCCCCGCTCCCCTGGTTTAATGAGTGTTTAGAAGACATGGAGTTGACGAGTCCCTTGCTGTTGACATTTAGTACTTTATATCTGTCAACAGCGGGGATGGATGTTTCTTGCAGGCGAATCCTCACTCTTTTCTCTTTGACAAGCTCTCATAAAGTCTGAGTTATAAAGACACAATGCAGAGAAGCTTCTTGTTGTCACACTGCTAAGAAAAGGTTTAGTTCTGGGTGAGGCCATCGCAGGAACGGGGCACAGGAAAGGGGATGGGGAACAGCTTCACATTTTGTGCCTGCTTTTTTCTATCCTTCAGTGCTTTATGAGAACTGACAGTCTCACTGTGTGTGTCTGATTAAAGATGACAGTTTATCAAAACCTTAAGGTAAGGCAGTTCATTTTCCATGACAGAAAATAAAGCAATCC
>JANRGW010011795.1:0-67345 GCA_024733675.1 Psilopsiagon aymara
ATAGAAAAGAATATAAAAAAGAAAAAAGAATAGAAATATAGCTGTTTTCTTCCCTCCCGCCCTTTGGAAGGACCTCCCACTGGCTATATCATTATCCGTCTCATGTAGGATATTGGATTCTGGATCTACAGCAGTGAGCTCTCTTAGTATTGAATCTCATTTGATTTAATAAACCTCCCTTATCCCTTGCCTGCTCAGCCTTTCCAGACTTTTGCAGACATTAGTAGCTCTCCTATAGCTTTGGCTGTATAGGGACACGTAATGCACTGCTCTCTTTACACAGCAGTGAGGGGACTTTCCTCCTCTATTGGAAATGCAGATTCTTGTTTTGCAAATATAGCTGCTTCCTCTTTCCCTCCCTTCACGCATACCTGGCATGTGGCCCACTCTATACGTATGCTGTTTAGTTGGTTTTGTTTTCTACAGTTGGACCCATTATCAGTGAACTTGGTCATAGTGAAATACTTATATTTTGCAGACTGAAGATCTGGAATTATTTTATGTTTCTCCAGTGTATGAAGTATAGGTCTGGAGATACAGCATTTTGGGGGAAGGGAGGATATTGAGGGAGGGAAGAGAACAAGGAGCAAGGTTCAATTTAAAGGGAAAAGGAACATAAAAAGTGTTGTCAATGGGCATTTTCAGTGTGTTAGAAAAAGCAGAATATGTAGAGTAAAAGTTCAAATCTTACAAAATGAACTGTGTAGCAAAATCTGTGCGTCAGGAAGAGCGAGTTTTGGAACCTGTCTTTAATTTTCAAATGGGAGTTCTTTTGCTGGATGTGATGAGGCTTGGCATTTCTCTTGCATCTAAATGGATTTGCAAGCTCCATGTCTATGGGCTCTAATTTCCCTAGAAGAATTTAAGTAAACTTTTCTCAAGCCAATAGGAGTTAACTGTATAGTGAGAAATTGTTCTCTATGTCTGTATTAAACTTGGAAAAAATGAAATGCTGTTCTCTGCTTTAATATGTCAGGCAAAGCTGGCTTCAGAGAATGTGCAGAGGCAAGATTTCATTTTGAGAACTGGAGAAGGCTGAAGCTTGATTACAGGGAGGAAACCTGGCAATTCTGTTCAACTTGTTTTGAGCATATACTGAGAGTCGATCTGAAAGAGATTGTTTCAATGAGTTTCACTAAGATAAGGTGCCCACCATTAGAGAATTCTAGTTAAACAAAAAAACTGTACGTATGAGTACAAAACCTTATTGGATTCCAAAGAATCAAAAGTGCAAGTGCTTATCTAAACCTAATTAGAGACTCATCACATCCAGCAAAAACCTCCCATTTGAAAATATTTAAATATAATATTTTAGTTCATATTTAATATTTAAATTTTAAAATTGCAGGGGGAATCCAAGATGAGACATTAATCTGCAGGGTATGGTGATGGTTGGAATAACTTACTTTGAAGATAGGATGCTGTGGCCTTGGAAAGTCAAAGAAGTCCTGTAAACCTTGCTGGTTTACCAGGTGGATTTCTAAGATTTACCTGTTTCTCCTGTAGGTTACTAACCCAGAATTATCAGTAAAACTATGGGTCTCAGTGATTTTCAACATACGTTTTTAGACCACTCAAATACTAGAAGTGATTCTTGGACAAGAGGCTCAAATACCTGCCCTAAACACATTAGGGGTGCCTTGATCAGACTCATTGGTTCTTTTGCCTCCCTAAGGGGTGGTGTGTTTGTCAATCTCAAAAGCTGCTGCATCCCCTAAAATATTACCCAACCATGCCAGGCAATGGGAAAGGTGAGACATGTTACTTTGTATTGTAATATCACTGCATCCATAAAACATAAAGGGACCTGTGCCATAGCATGGGGTTTTAGTCCTCCTGCAGCTCTGGAAAATTGGACAACTTCATAGTCTTTTATGAAAATGTGACATACCTTTGCTGCCTTTTGAGTAGTAAATTATGAATTTGAAAGTGACAAATATTAGCAACCTGCCTTTATTGATAACAAAACTTAGCAGGACAGAAAAGGAGTCTGCAGAGCCTTTGACAGAATTTTTAATAACTTTTGTGATTAGTGTTTCCCAGAGGTGATATGTATAATGTGTATTTTTCCTCTTTCATTTTATCATAACACGCTGAAGACTCTTGTTTTGTCCCTGCATTCCTGAACTTTTTCTTCAGTCAAAGGTTAGAGTGATTTGAGCAACCACAGTCAAAGCAAAGTTTTGAAGCCTTCTGCTTGCTTTAGTGGCAAAATAGCGCTGCTTTAGCTTGGTGCAATGGCATGAAAGTGCTCCATATACATATGATAAACAGGCAGTGAAGTATTACAGGTCTTCAGTACTGGTGCAGCTGAGACTGAAACTGTGGCATTCGTTCTGCAGCTGGATGGAGGCAAAGCACAAAAAAATTAACAAATAGACAACAGTAGACACTACTTGGGGTACATTCTGCTAGAAGGGATTTAATGTTCCTTGTGGGTCCTTCCCTGCTCCAGAAACTTAGCATTTCAGATGTCTGTTGTACCTTGGCATAGAAATGTTCACAAATTTGGGTGTAAGAACTGATCACCAGGTAAAATTTCAAGAGGGAACATTCTTGATTTCTATTGAAAGTCGGTATTTGGATGTGGCAGCTAGAGCACACTTAATGTGAAGGAAGAACAGAAGATGGCAAAGGCATATGTGCCCCTCAAGAGAGCACAGCCCAGGAGATGCAGTGTCAGGGAAGTTCTCAAGGGTACAGTTTGAGAATTAGGTGCCAACAGGCTGAGGTGGCAAGATACGTTGAGGAAGATTTTATGAGTGATGGGTGGTGCTTCTCCTTCTGAATGAAAACACAGGAGATGGAGTGAATGCTGAGTTCCCACTGCACTATGGGAATTGTTTCCACAGCTTCCAGACTGAGAGGGAGGATCTCATCTGTTCCTTTGCCTCTGTTTTTGTAAGTGCAGAAGGGACTTCTTAGACTGGTTGAATTTCAAGTGAACCATGCTTGGACAAAAGCTGGCATCAGCAGCAGGGCAAGGGTGTAGTCCAAACCACCAGGAACCATCTCTTGTGTAAGGCCAAAGCACTAGAGAGCCAACCATAAAGACTAGTCATGTTACAGCGTAATGATGGAGAAGTTTTCATCATCGCACTGATCCATCAGCTGTTGAACACAAGGGCAATTCAATCAAATATAAGAGTGCATGGGTGAATACCCTGTTAAAATAGTGCACATCTACTGCTGTTCCCTCTTTCTTTTGCTGGGTGGCTTCCAAACAGAAGTTGGATCCAAAGCTGAACTCTCCCTCTGAAATCATGGCTGGTTTCTTGTAACAAGCTCAAGATACAGCCAGACAAATATGCTGAAAGTTTCTACGAGCTGTTACTGCCTCCAGTTTACAATGGGCTGTCTTTAGCTTTGCTTTGCTATAGAAAACTATTCAAACCCTAACTCGTGCCTTGAGTGTGATCTTTATTATTTGCATAGCATTCTCAAGCACACTGATGTGTGCTCTCTTATTGCTCTTCAACCTGCTCTCTCTTTACCCTCTTCTTAGTTTCTTTCCAGACTTGGCTTTACAGTGTACTTCATGCCACCTTCAGATGAGAAAAGATATTCTAGATTCCATCCCCAAGTGTTTCATTTCCTTCAAACCAGACTTCAGCACCTTTTCCCCTAATCTTCTGTATCTTGTCCTTTGATATTTTTTTTTTTTGGTTCCCTTAAGTGGCTACTGAGATGGGGGGAATGTGGTGTTACCACAAATGTTTTCTGGTTTCAGGTAGAGTGAGGTGATGCTATTTTGATGCTTAGCAATTTGTTGATAATCTCATATTCATTATTAACAGAAAGCAAATTATCTGTAAGTTTCACTGTCTCAAAAATGGGAAAAGTTCACATAAAGGGTGATGATGACTTGAACTGTATTTGTTGCTGTCTGTAAAAAGTCCAAGAAGTGTCCATGTTTGGAGATGACCTACGTATGAGAAGTGAGAGCACAGGATGATATTTTTGTTTGGCTGCTGTCCTGAGAAAGGAACAACCAATGCATAAATGTGCTTATGTCATTGCAAGTCACTGGAACCTGGTATTCTCAGCCCTTAAATCAGCTTGAAAACAGGGTTAGGGACTCAAAACTGCACAGGCTCTTCTGAAAAGTTTACTTTGAGGGAACTCCTTGGGATTTTCTCCCCAGAAGCAGCCCCCAAAACTTCTCCTAGGTTAAGGGTGAGGAATCATCACAGTTACCAGCAGCACACGTTGGAGCTAGTTATAAAATACAAATAGCTTTTTCACTGTGAAATATTTGATATTTTAAAAATTGAGACAGGTTATTTACTCTCTTCCTCTGCCCACCCCCCCCCATGGCTGGTGTTGCTTATACGCTGTTGGCAGATGGGATGTGGATCATTTTAATTAGATTTTATTGGACTGTTATACAGCCCATAATTGTGATCATTACTCATTTTCACTGTGGTTCAGACAGGTCCTCTATTTAGACATGATGATATTTTGATGAGACAAGTCCCATGTAACTTGTTATGTTAGGGGCCAGTAGCCAAAGCAGTGGAATTAGGTCTTTCACAGCATAAAAACTGGAGCATATTAATAAAGGATGTAATGGTCAATTTGTGTTCCTAATTGTACCCAGACTGTGGATGCTATGGGCAGAATATCTCTTTAGGTTGCTAGGTCCTGCTTAAAGCTGCAGAAAACAGAGACTCCCTTGCTGCCGAAGCCCACGTAGCAAGACTTGGCACAGAGAGCGAGCACCCCCCTGTTTCACCTATGAGAAGAGGGGCAAACCCATCTTGGTATCAACAAGTGACCTTTTGGCAAATGAAAGCTGTTGTGCCGTTCACACCAGCAGTCTGCTTGGTTCCACATGGATTTATGGCTCTTGAAAATCACTGCAGGAGACTGGGAGTGGAGGATGAGTCTGAACTGAGAATGGATCTGATGTAACTCTCTACAAATGGAGGCATCTTCTGCTGATGTTCCTCTGCTGCTTTTTTGAGCAGCTATGCTCAGGCACTTAAATGTACACTTTACTTCTTACACAGCATCTCTTTGGGAGGCTGTGGTGTCCAGTCATATAACAGTAATGACAGTGTTCTGGCAATACCTTTTCTAGGAGCTGTGTTCTGTTGTCAGAGAGAACCATCTTCTCACCTGTACCTCCTCATTGTTTAGTGATTCAGTGATGATGTGTTTGAGAACTCTGGGTGAGGGTCTCCATGCTGCCCCTGCGTGGGGCCATGTCTGTGAGTCCTGCAAGGACCTGTCTTGTCCTGGCCCCCCATGGAAGGGGACGGAAGGTTCCCCCCACCACTGCTGCCCTGCTGCCAGGGACTGCCCTGGGGCCAGCTCATTGCCTCCTGGGGCTGAGCAATTCTGATGTGGGGCTCAGTTGTGCCATTTCCCAGTGCCTCCCGTGCTCCCTTCCCTCCCACACAGACATGGAGCAGTGCTGGAGAAATGGATTTTAATGGAAAAACAAGAAAAAAAGAAAGACTCATGTCAACCAGCAAGAACTGCTCAGTGTGTTGCTTGGGCGAGGTTCTCAGCCCCTACTTTGTTCCTCACCATTCTGCACCATCAGGCTGGAATGGTTCCAGGTCCATCCCTGCATCAGCCCAGAACTCATGGGGGTACTTTCTAGTGTTGATGATGTCTTCAAGGCTCTGGATGAGTTTGGTTGTCTCATTGACATCGTAGTCACAGGTGAGCAGCTCATCTGGCAGTGAGAGCGAGGTGAGGTTGTAGAGGGGGATGTCTGTGTCTCTTCCACCAGTGTCCTCAGGCATTCTGCTGCTGCTGGGATCTTCCTGGGTGACACTCTCGGTGTCCTCGTAGCAAGAGAAGAACCTCAGGGCCTCTTCAAGAGGCACCTCTTCATCATGTGCAAGGCTGTCATTCAGGCCCCCAAAGACTTGGTGGTGGGAGTCAGAAGATGGGCTTGGAGGGACTTTGCTTCCTGGGGGGATGTTAGTTCCCAGGGTTGTCCCTAAGGAGGTGGCTGTGCTGGGGATATTGGGCTCTGCAAACACCTCCTCGATGTTTTTGTAGCTAGGGATGGAATTCAGCAAGTCTGGGGCACCTGAGACTAGTGTTCTACCCTTTCCAATGGTGTCACCACGGTCCTCAGGCATGGTGATGCTGCTGGGACCATGCTGGTTGACTGCCTCCATCTCCTCAGACATACCAAAGAGCCTTAGAGCCTCTTTGAGGAGCATCTCCTCAGTGACTTCCATGTCCCCATTTGGCTCCCCAAAAACTTGATTCTGGTGGTCAGAAGAGGGGCCAAGGAGGATGTTGCCACCAGGGGGGATGCTGTTACCAGGGGCTCTCCCCATGGAGGTGTTTGTGCTGGAGATGTTAATTTCTGCAGGCACCTGTTCGATGTACTGGTTCCTGGAGTTGTGCTCTGGCAGTGCTGGGGCCGCTGGGGCCACTGCTCCTGTCCCCTGATGGTTCTGGGGTGCAAGGTGTTGCACTGGGCCCTGGGGGGTCCCAGGGGCTTCCCAGGCTGGGAGGGTCCCGCAGCCCTTGGTTCCCAACAGAGGAGCACCCTGCAGAGCAGCAGCACTAAAGCCCAGTGTGGAGGTGTTTGCTGGAGGCAGGTTGGGCACGGTCCACTGCATAGAGAAGAGCTGGGGGTTGAAGAAGCAGCCACATGGAGCCCTCTGCAGTCCTGTAAGGGAGAGTGGGAGCCGTGCTGAGCCGTGGGGATGTCCAGGGTCACCCTCCTTGCTGGCCACATTGCCTGCATCCCCCAGCTCTGCACCAGGCATAGGGGGAACTGGTGGCCAGGGTGCTCCCCACGGGTGAGCTGCTGTGCTGGCAGAATTGGCTCAGAAATCAAGAGGAGACTCATTTCTGGGAGCTGGAATGGGAGAGATGGCCCTGAGCCTTTGGGAACATCCCTGGAGGTGGAATTGACTGGGCACAGTCCAGCCAGGTGAGGGAAGTGATGCTCAGCCAGGCTTGCTGAGCCTGTGCACTCTATCTGCTGGGGGACAGAGGGGTGGGATCCTGCAGTACCCAGCCTTGGGGATTTTGAAGGTGCAGAAGGTGCTGGGGTGCCAGAGCAGACAGGGGTGCCAAACCTGCTGATGGTGCTCGCGGGGCTGGTGGTGCCCATGCTGTGTAGGACATCCATGATGCAGGGAAGGGCTGGTCCTGACTGGGCAGTTGGCGCAGGTTGGCTGAGCCTGAAAGAGAGACAGGAGCCATGGCCGTGGTCACCTTTGCTCTTACCCCCAGCAGCATCTGCGGCTGCAGGGTCAGTTCCCACCTTGAGGGTAGACGATTCCTTGTAGCACAGAGTTTGGAAGGAGCTGAAGCACCAGCGGGGCTTGGGGGCCATGCAGTGGGAGCTGCCGTGGTGGCAGCGCCATGGTCTGTACTGGCTGGTGACTGTTGCTAAGGACTCTTTGACATCTCCCCAATGGAACGTTGGTGTTCTCTGTGTTCCATCACTCTGAGTAAGGATGAGGGGGCCGTAAAACAAGTGGCTGCTGTGGATGTTTCCTACCCAGTGCCCAGCCAGAATGCCAGTCCTGAGGAGTTAGTCTGCAGACTGTTAGGAAAAATCACTGGATCAGCATCTCCTGTTTTTATGAAGGACATCAACTTCCCAGACACCAGCTGGGAATACCGCACTGCTGCAAGGAGCAGATCTGGGCAATTCCTCAAGTTGGTGGGAAAAGAACTTCTTTTCCCAAGCTCTGAGGGAGCCGTGTGTCCACCATCAGCGTGGACTGTGAGGTGTTTTCTTCTCAAGTGCATTTGTTAATAGAAAAGGTGTAATAAATGGCAGTAAAGGTGTTCAAATGTATAATTATTCACATTGGATTCTTCAGCTATAAGAAAGAAACCTGCCTGTTGACAGAGCTGTCACAGAAATGCACAAAACCCTGAGCTTCTAGAGAAAGTCAGTAGGGAATGGTTGATCTGTGTTTCTCTGAAGATAAAATAAGGGATGTCAAAACAATTTATCAAGTCACAGATTCAATGTAAAAAAAGAATTGACTTTATAATATTATATGTAGTTATACTGTGGGATAATAGGGTATGTGAAATTTACCTGGGTTCAGATAGCCTAATTCATGGAAAAAAACAATATATACTGAATATATTTTAATATATTCCTCATTGCTAAGTCTACTCATGCCCATGTTTTGTTTTTTAAAGCAGGATTCTACTAGAGGAGGGTTACAGGAGCAGACAGACTTTTAACCTGCCCCTGTTCTGTCATAATGTTGTAATGATTTCAGGAGGGATGTGAAAAGGTTCCCAAAGTCCTGACATCTCAATTAATTCCTTTCAGGACATCAAAAGGGGGTCAGAAAAGCAGTTAACTTTTAAGCTAACATTTTTAGGCCTCTACTGGTTGTCACCTGGATGACTTTATTTCAGCAAAGCCCTGCTGATGTCTCTCAGAAATACTTGCATGCAAGTAGCTGAAAAATCTGAGTCTATCTCTGTGCTGCCCTGGACAGGAATGAAATGACGAGTGTAACATTAGGATGGCAGAAAGGGGAGGAAGGAGGAAGGGAAAATCAGCAAAAAGGAAAGACCAGTTTTACCTACTGAGGGCGAATGAGATAAGGAGATACCTGGCGATGTTCACAACAATTCAGACATTGTCTCAGACCTTAATTACTTGCATAGGCAACTGTGGACATGGTAGGAAGGATGCGGATCATGTCTGTGAGCTCCATCTGCTGCCTGCAGAGATGGGAATGTTCCAGATCAGGTGCTGCTGAGCATTGCTCTGTTTAGCAGCAATATAAGTTTAATTAAAGGGCTAATTATTCCCACTCTGGAGCAGACCTATCGTACATGCAATCACATTCTAAGTCTTTTTCCTCTGGTGTCTATGTCTTATACATTTATCTTCCATTATCATGTTACTGACTTGTTTTGCTTAAGTGAGGATAAATCTTTGGTGCATGTGAAAACTAGAAAAAAAGGGAATTGGCCAAGCTTGAGTCTAGGTGATATTTCATTGTAATGGTGTTTGTCAGCACAAAAAGGCATTTCATGCTGGCTTTCTGTCTTGTGAAATAGGTATTTTACAGCTGTGGCAACTAAGGGCTCTGATCAGTGGGAAATTAGACCCAGATGTTTGTGCTGTGCTACAATTATAAAAAACATCAGCTAAAACTTCTCTTTCAGTTAAACCAGGAGTAACCAATTCCTGATTTCCAGAGAGCTGCTGGATTTACTTCAGAATAACAGGCAATGGGATTATGTCTATTAAAGTTTTATCCTTTTTTTCATTCAGTTTTAAGGCTGTGGTGTAACCTGTGCTTTCTTTCTCTGGCTTTGTGGACTGTGGACAATTCTGTATCTTCTCACTGCTAAGAGCAGAGAGTCTTCAGGCTTTCAGTATTGACAACTTGCTCTTCAGGATGTGATCTTACCTTTCTTCTGGGACTTGTTAACCTTACTTCATCATGGCTTGGCTTTGGGAACGAAGATTTGAGAAGGGCTTTTCCAATACTTACTACAAGCTTGCTGATGACTAAAAAGACCAATACAGGATAAACAAGCCCGGTTGCAAAAAGCACAGTGGAAGGTCTCTTCAGGTAGTATATCCAGGGCACAGTTCTTTCTGGGTAGTCTTTTCTCCTTGAGACTGATTCTGCGCGTGTTCTCAAAAGAGACAGCAGCGTTATGTACGATGCATCTCCAAATCTCCCAATTGGAGGCCAGGGTGGACCACTGATGGTAGTCAATATGGCCAAGGCTGAGATATTGTTTCAGGGAGTCCTTATATCTCCTCTTTGGGGCACTTCTTTCGCAGCAGCCAGTGGCGAGTTCACCATAGAACATAATCTGAGGGAGGTGGTGATCCTTCATCCTGGAGATGTGCCCTGCCCAGCTCAGCTGTGTTTTCAGCAGCATGGCCTCAATATTCCGCCTGTTTGAGGACAGTAACTTTAGACATGTATCCAGTCCAGAGGATGTTTAGGATTGTACTGAGGCAGTGCTGATGAAAGCCTTAGAGGAGTCACAGGTGAGGGCGATAGATGACCCATGATTCAGACCCATACAGAAGAGTAGACAGTACCGTGGCTCTATAGACACTAATCTTTGTACTTTTCTTCAGGTATTTATTACACCAGACTCTTTTATGGAGTTTTCTCAAGGCTCTGTATGCCTTTGCTATTCTGTTATCTATCTCTTTATCAATTGTGGCATCTGAGGAAATGATGCTTCCCAGATAGCTGAACTGCTGGACTAACTTCAGCTCTGACTTGCCAGTGGTGATGTGGGGATGATGGTAGTCTTCTTGTGGTCCAGGTTGGTAAAGAACTGCTGTCTTCTTCAAGCTGACTTCCAGCCCAAAAATCTCAGCTGCCTTTGCAAAGCAAGATGTTACACGCTGCAGAGCTGTTTC
Source organism: Psilopsiagon aymara (assembly GCA_024733675.1). NCBI lineage: Eukaryota > Metazoa > Chordata > Aves > Psittaciformes > Psittacidae > Psilopsiagon > Psilopsiagon aymara. The sequence goes on from JANRGW010011795.1 coordinate 10,361, forward strand.
TGTGTGGGCAATGAGGGCAGCATTGTCAGCAAAAAGCAGCTTGCGAACAAGGTGATTTAGGGTGTTGGTGTGGGCCTTCAGTCACCTTCGGTTGAATAGGCTCTCATCAGTATGATATCGGATATAAATGCCATTTTGTTCATCAAGGTCTGCTATAGCCCTTTGGAGCACCATGATGAAGAAGTTTATGGATAAAGTTGGTGCAAGAACACAACCTTGTTTCACACCATTGATTATTGGGAAGGGCTCAGAGAGTGCATCACCATATCTGACTTGGCCTCCTGATCCTCATGTAGCAGAATAATCATTTTGAGAAACTTGGGGGGACATCCTAAATGTTCCAAGATCTGCCACAGGCCTTTTCTACTCACAGTGTCCAAAGCTTTGGTAAGATCAACGAAAGCTACATAGAGTCCCTTGTTCTGTTCCCTACACCTCTCTTGTAATTGAGAACAAATACCGTATCTGTGGTACTTCTATTTGCTCTGAAGTCACATTAACTTTCAGGTAGAAGTTCTTCTGCAATAGCAGGTACTAATCTGTTCTATAGTATTCTTGCAAGGATTTTTCCAGCAATGGAGAGCAGAGTTATACCTCAGTAGTTTGAGCAGTCTGACTTTGCTCCTTTTTTCTTGTACAAGGTGATGATGATTGCATCACAGAGATCTGGTGGTAGATCACTTTGTTCCCAACAGCGCACAACTAGCTCATGAAATTTAGCATGGAGTGCTTGACCTCCATGCTTCTAGATTTTGGGTGAGATCCCATCGACCCCAGCTGCCTTGCCAGTTTTCATCTGCTGAATGGCCATAAGAATCTCTCCCATGGTAGGGACTATATCCAATTTGTTTTCACCGGTTGTTGTGAGATGTGCTGGATTCCTGAGCCTTGGACTACACAGCTGGCACTGAAGAGAATCTGAAAGTGTTCAGACCATCGATTCAGGATGGAGATTTTATCTGTGAGAAGCGTTTGGCCATCTTCACTGAGTAGAGGACTTTGAACCTGTTATGTGGGTCCATATGTTATGTGGCTGCATTCAGAGCCTCATAGAATCCTCTCTGGTCACCCAAATCTGTGCATGGTTGAATCTTTTCTGCTAGGTTAAGCCAGCACTTGTTCTGGATGTCACGAAGTTTCTGTTGGGTTTACTGCATGTAAGAAGAAAGGTTGCTTTTCTTACATGACAGGATGGCCGAGTGAGGTGTGCTTTGTGGACAGATCTCTTCTTTGTCAACAATTCCTGGACTACCTGATTGTTTTCATCAAGCAAGTCTTTGTTTTTGTTTGAGGAGAACTCTAAGGATAATTCAGAGGACTTCAGGATCCTATTTTTAACATGTTGCCAAAGCCCTCCTGGAGAAGAGTCTATGGGATGGCCTTCAAACCTAGTTTGAAGGTTTGCCTGCAAACTATCTCTCACTGCAACTATTTGGAGATTGTTAACTTTGAGCTTCCTCCTTGGAATGCCACCCCTCTTAGGTTTGGGCTTAAAGTGGAGGTTAAGTTTGCAACACACAAGGTGATGGTCTGTTTGACATTCTGCACTAGGCATCACTTGGGTGTGGGGACATCGCGAATATTTCTCTGGTGCAATAAGACATAGTGAGGTGTCAGTGTTTAGATCGAGGATACATCCAAGCTGTCTTCAGGCTATCTTTCTGCTGGAAAATAGTGTTGGTGATGGTAAGCTGCTGCTTTGAACAAAACTCTAGCAAGAGGTGACCATTGTCATTGCAGCTTCCAACACCATGCTTGCCTAGTACTCCTTTCCAAGCTTCAAAGATCTTACCTACTTGGGCATTGAAGTCACCATGGATTATGATCTTATCATCTGCAAGAACCTTTCAAGTGAGATGGCTCAGACCGGTGTAAAATCTGTCTTTTTCTGCAGGGTCAGCTTGCAAAGTTGGAGCGTATATGCTAAAGAGAACAACATATTGCTTGTTATGTAGTGGGAGGTGTAAGGAGAGAATGCGATTGGAATGACCTGTCAGCAAATTTTCAAGTTTAGAGGAAATGAAGTTTATAATCATGAAGCTAGCTCTGGAGAGATGACTTTTGGTTTTGGATTTGTCTGACCAATAAAGTGTATGGCCGGCACCATGTTCTTTAAGGCTTCCTTCCCCTTGAAGGAGAACTTCACTGAGAGCAGGAATATTAAGTATGACAGTTCATGGGCAGTTAGAACAGAATGACATTCAGGATGCCCACTATCTGCTGTATCAAGCATGGTTCTGATGTTCCAACATGCAAGTGTCAGTCTGGACACACCTTTGAAGGCAGGTGTATGTCTTTGTCTCTTTGTCTTTGGTGGACCACAACAGAAGACGGCTGCTGGCCACAGCTAGCCAAATAGGTAGAGGGGTAGATGAGCTTTGCTTAGGCCACCTTTTCTAGGCTTCTCTCTGTATAGAGCAAGCAGTGCTCTTCTTGAAAAAGGCTGCTTGATCATTCAGGATGTTGCTGAACAAGATTGTCATCTCCTGGATCAGTCTCGAGTGACCAATGTCCTGAACACCTGCATGCAGGGTTGGATCTGCAGCTTCCATTGCAGCTTTTCACCTGCTGTTTCATCCCTCGCCTGTTGCTACAGGGCTTTGCAAATATGAGCAAACCCTTCGGGCCTGCACAGTGCATTTTTTAGGTGAGGTGCAGTGTGTGCAGAACTGACCCCACCCTTTACACCTAAGGTTCATCTGCCAAGGCCTAGTGAGCATGAATGGTGACAGCAAAGTCCTCAGGTCATAGGTTTGGTTGGAGTATTCTTCTCTTAGATGGATGGCCTTACAGGGCTAAATGAGCTCCATCTGCCTGGGTTTGAAATTAGAGTTTTCCTTCTCCTAGTATGGTTGCCAGAAGGCTAGTGAGCCCATCCTGCCCATGGACACACTTTATCTGACCCTTCAGTTGAGACATGTCTTGCTTGGGAGAATCTACCGGAGGCATATGCCACCAGCAGCACAGCTCTCAACCTCACAAGCGAACACAAGCTTTTCCTCATGATGAGCAGGTGTCTGTGAAATAGTAACCTTACTTAAAAGCAACCCATTTAGGTAAAACCTTAGTTTTGAGCCAGTTTTTTTTCCCTCAAGCTCCTCAAATTTACTGTCCTTTCATAGTGTCCTGGGTTCAGCAGTAGCAGTCATTTTTATGCTTCTTAGTAGCTGGTGCAGTGCTGTGGTTTTGACTTTCAGACTGGGAACTGTGCTGATAACACCGATGTTTTTAGTTGGTGCTCAGTAATGTTTACTCTGACCAAGGACTTTCTGAGCCTCATGGTCTGCCAGGGAGGAAGGGAAGTTGGGAGGAGGCAGAGACAGGACACCTGACCCAAACTGACCAAAGTGGTATTCCATACCACAGCACATCATGCCCACTATATAAACTGGGGGCAGTTACCTGGAGGAGTTAGATCACTGCTGGGTCAGGCTGGGTATCGGTCAGCGGGTGGTGAGCGATTGTATCCTCTTCCCTTGGTATTTCCCTTATCATTATTATTATTGGTGGTAGCAGCAGTGGTTTGTGTTATACCTTAGTTACTGAACTGCTCTTATCTCATCCTGTGGGAGTTACATTCTCTCCATTCTTCTTCCAATCCCTCCGGGAGTGGGAGGAGGAAGAAAGGCAGGAAGTGAGCGAGGGACTGTGTTGTCCTGAGTTACCAGCTGGGCTTAAACCATAACACATAGGCCAAGGGCTGATGCTCTGTTTTTATAGGGTCCACAGAACAGAGGGACATAGGTCAGCCCACTGTCAGGCAGTAGAGAGCAACCTGTTGAAATAAGAGCACTTCAAGGAAATCGTATCTTTAAAAAGAAACAGCTTAACTGTATTTTTATTTTGCTCATTTCTACAATGCAGTGAGGACTTCGGACTCCACATATGTCCTCACAGAGTGGGAAGAGAGAAGGAAAGCTCCTCTGCCAAGTTTTGTGCGTATCAGGTTTTAAACATGAGTGACCATTTTCTCCAGGCTAAGACCTTTATCTTATGCCATTTCAGACCTTTTGTTAGTTAAATTTGACCTTGAGTCAGGCCAGATTAATAGGTGAGATTTCCCCCTACTACTCCTCCTCTTGTGGGCAATCTTCTAAAGACTCATCCCACTTTAACATCCAAGACTTGCATTAATTACCCACCAATGACTTAATTTTTTTGTAGGAAGCACTTCATATCTTATGCATGGAGACAGGAGAAAAATCACCAGGATGCACAACACCGTACACATAGTTTTTGTAACTTCAGTATCATCTCTGAATATTCCATGATTCTGTAATGTCTGTCATGCTGGGCTTGAGCCCTGTTGCTTATGAACCGCCTGGGGCACTGTGTAGCAAATGCATTCTTTCACAGCCTAAAACAAAGCAGAGAAAACCATATAATGAATTCCAGTTGTGTAACATTAGGGGCTAAGTAGAAGTGCCACTCGTTTACTACAATAGTTGTCAGAAGACATTTTTGAAACCACATAGCTTAAGCTATAGCAGCCACCAGCCAAAACCCAACGTGTGTTTGTGTATGAAACAGGCACATGTGGCACATATATGCTAAAGCTTTGGGAGTGTTTTTGTGAAACACATTCATAGAAAGGGCATGAAACCTCAGAGATAGCAGTGCAAAATACATGATGAAAATAACCCCAGGAAAACCTAGAGAGAGATTCTTGGGCTGGGTGCTGGTCAGACAGGCAATGGTGTGCGCAGCTCTGTAGAATAATCCTTTCTCACAATTTATGCCATGGAAGGAGGAATGTGACTTTTAGTGTCCTTTGTAAACAAACAGGATCTGCTCATTGACTCCTCCTGCAGTTATTTTCCCTTACACTAAAAAAAACATGCAAGCACCAAAATTTTTTGGCTGTCAAGGTCAAAAAGGGATAATAATAATCTACAATCTCTTGAAGCCTATGCAAACTATATAGGATTTATTATACTTTGATAGGGAATAATTAGGCTATGAGATCTCTTACCAAAGTTTCCAATATAAACATGTCTAACTTGTATGCCATAAGCATGACTGAAGGACAGGGAGGGGAACGCCCCAAAACCACAATTAGAAATTTTCATTCCACAGGGAGACCCGAAAATGTAACCAGTGGCAGTGGGGCTCAGGCTTGCCAATGTTAATCTAAGGGGAAGTTCATTTGTTTTAACTTGATGCTGAAAACACAGTGTTTCAGCAGGAGTATGTTGTGAAACCAAAGAAAAAGTACATGACGTTTTTGTGCAGATCAACATGAGAAGGAAAAGGGCCGCCAGCAGTGAAGCAACTATTTAGGGACTTCTCAGAGAAGCTGGATTTCTGAGGTTAAATGAATTTCTGGGGTTAAATGGATTTCACCTGAAGGTGATGAAAAAGTCAGCCAATGTGACTGCGAGGCTGCTGTCTGAGAAACATAATAGTTATCTAGGAAAGATCCCTGATGATTGTAAAATGGCTGATGGTACTCCAGTCTGCTAGAAAGGCAACGAGCAGGACCTAGGCAGCAGTTTGCCCAGTCAGTCAGCCTACAGATCATGGAGCAAGTCTCCTTACAACCCATTTTCAAACATAGTCTTGAAAAGACAAGATGACAGTCAGAAAGATCAGCATGAGTTTATGAAAGGCAAATCATACTCGATCAACCTGACTGCCTCTGATTAAGGAATATGTGCTTGTATAGCACAGGACATTGAGTGTTTATGGAACCACAGCCATGGCTGATCTGGACTAAGGCTGGCAACAGACCCTCTCCATGCAGGAGGTGAGGTCTGGGATATCCAAAGGGCATTTCCACCTACTGCTTCTATGGTTTTGTGGACTGCAGTAAACCAGATGCTGGACTGAAGCAGGTGAGGAGCTGTCAAAACAGATGTAATACATTTATGTAAGAAAAGGGACTGTCCCCTAACATTCAGAGCATAAGTCAACCTTCTCTAATTGAATGTGGTCAGAGAGAGAGTTTACAGTTTATAAAAGGTGCCTGGTCTGTAATTGTCATCCATGTCCAAATCTGGGGACCTGAGAAAAATTTATTTTTCCAATGTCTAAAAATAATGAATACTTTAATAATTTTTCAAATCCTCAAACAGCCACAGCAGTGCAGACCTCAGAAAACATCCCACTGGTTTTAACCTTCCTAGCCTGTGTTGTCCAGTCCAGATCCTACCTTCTCTTGTGCTGAGCAGCTGCACCAGACCTGACCATGGCTGTGTGCCACACTGATGTGTTTTCCTTATGGTGGATGACAGAAGCCATTCATTACTGTTCTGGCATTTTCTGATATGGGAGTCTGAAGCTCGGAATCCCAGATCCTACACTGAAGCTTTTAGACTGTAATTCAGGAAGGACTGGTGCATTCAGCTGGTCACAGAGCAGACCAATTCTGCACTATGCCTGGACAACCCTCGCTTTGTTTTAAACTTTTTCAGGATATCAAAGAAACTTGCAGAGTGCCATGAATTTTACAGCATCCAGGAAAGCCAAGCACCTTGTACCAGCTTCAGGGACTGAGGAGTTGTTTAAACTAGGCCTTGTGCTACCAAAGGGTTCTTCTGTGTCATTCTTAAAATGCTTTTCAGGTTGGACAGCTTTTCTGAACTGGTACCATGTATACCTAAGTAAGTACTGCGCTACAAATACAACTGCAAAGCCCTTTAAAAGCAGCCTCTGGCACCGAGTAAACACTGCCCTGATCAGTGTGTCAGATCCTGCATGTGGAAGCCTTTTGTGTTCATTATTAATGAATATAGTGTGGTGTGAGGATCTGCGAGCTGTATGGACAATGAATTTTGAACTCCCAAGGGATAGTATTTGCTATAGAAACCTGAGGCCAGGAGCTGAACGCACCCAGGAGGGGAAAGCACACAGAGAAATAGTCTCTTATTTCTGGCTGCAGCTTATACAGGCAGAGGGCTTGTTTACCTAATCTGAATATTTGACTCCTATACTTTTTGGAAACGATTTTTTTTTTTTCTCTTAATTATATGGCAGAAACACTTCCTGTCAGAGCTCTGATGGACTTCTCTATAAATAGCTGCTCACATCCCAGAACCTCAAACTGGAAACTTAAGCAAAGTCAGCATCCCTAGGACTTTTTAAGTCTGAGGTAGGAACCACGTGGAGTTTAATCATTAATCACCAGTCTTTAATTAACAGCTCTGGGCTTTGAACAAAAGGCACTTACTGCAAGGCTGCTGAGGGGCCCTGAGCTCTTCAGTGCACTTTCATTTGAGGGACCTAGTGGCCTTCCAAAGGGGGCTGGTAAAGCAATCTTCTCCTCGGGAGAAGGGTCACGCTTCCCAAGAAGAGCAGATGTTTGTAGCCTGATCTACATTTTCACAACTGTCCCTTTGGCTGGCTGCAGGCTTGAGCTGTCTCAACACAGGGATACTGCTGCCTCCTGAGTGGGCAAAGAAGTAGAGCGCCTCCAGAGGCATGTTACCTCCATCAGGTGAGGTGCGTTTTAACGGGAGGAAAGTTGCTCCAGGCTTGGAAAATTTTATAGGGGAGTGTTCAAAATTGAGCACTCAAGAGAGAAAGAAAACATTGCTATAAAAGTTGACTCAGCCAATATTTTTTCTGCATTCCTGCTGCTGTGAGTGAAGATAGTTGTTTTTAATATAAGTTTCTCCCATTTGTAGTCTTGCTTTCCTGTAGTAAAAACTAAAGGGCAGATCCTCAGATGATATAAATTGGCTCCCCTGAAGTTAATGGAGCCATGCTGGTTTGTGCCAGCTGAGGGATCTCGCTCATGCTGCAGCGTTCAATACCCCCATTATATTGCCATGATTATGATACTAATTCAGTAAAATGGCTTCACAGCATAATAAAACCAACCCAGAGCATGGAAGATGAAAGGGCTTCCTCTCAATTGACCTGGGCTTGTTCAACAAAATGTTTTATTTTATTTTCTCTTTTGTCAGAAAATACTCTCAAACAAAACCTTTTACAGCAAATACACCCACTTTGCCAAAACTTTCCCTGGAAAGGTTTCAGCCTCCTGCCTGTCTGGATGCAGAGAACATGTGTGGCAAACTCAGTGGCCGTGGATCAGGGCTTGTTGAGGCTTGTGCGAGAAAATGAATTGGATCTTTAAAGGTCAAGAATGTTGCTGCAGAGCAATTAAGGCCCAGAGGTAACCTTGACTTCTGAAAAATAGGAGTTATCATACTAGTGGGTAGAACATTGATCATTTTGCTCATGCTCTGCCCTGTCTGTTTTTTCTTGCTCTGCCTGCACTGGGAGAGAGAGCCAGTGCCGTTGTATAAAGCTGTATCCTTTCCTGTCGCAGGGGGAAATGTTGTGTTGGTGGTTTTCCTCCTTGTGATTGCCTCTTCAGCAAGTGGCAGAGATGCTGGGCTTGAGGTGTGAGGAATATGATAACCTGTCCTACCTCATTGCTTGGAACTGTTGAGCACTGAAGGGAATAAAAAGGCACCAAAGATCTAAATAAAGGCAGATAGACACATAGCTAGATCCCTAGGCTGAAATATTATGTTTGCCATAGCACTACTGAACTGCACACAGCTTTGTTCTGTGCCAGAAGGGGCTTTTATGGGGACGCTGCTAAATGGAGGCAGTAAATTTAACTTTAAAGGACCATGAATTGAAGCTTTTGGCTAAAATCTGAAATGCTGTTACTCTTTACTGGGCCCTTTTAACTTCACTTGGAACAGGATAGTATATTTTACTTCTAAGGCCCTTGAAAGCTGAAGGCCCTGACTGTGGCAAGTCTCATTCTGTTCTTCGGAAGCTGGGGCCTTGTAGAGCAGCAGTCCAAAACTGCAGTGGACCTTTCAAGGTGAATATGAATGAGCCCAGCTTTTCTGGTTAAAGGTGAAATCCAAACAGATCCCACCAGTGGGTAAAGGAGAGCTCTGTGTTACACTTGTACCAGCAGTGAGGAGCACTGTGTCATTGCAAAATTAAAAATCAGTACAATTTTAAGTGCCAGAAAAGCTAAGGGGCACAAGTGTGTTTCAGAGACAGAAAAGACATGTCCAGTGTCCTGAATTAGCAGGTTTGCTTGAATCCTGCTTCTACACCCAAGCTGGTCCGCTAGCCGCAGTCATAAAAATGCTGATTCGAAGAAGTAGCTTTCCTACATACTTAACACTTTGAAACAACCTGAAACTATTCCTGATGTTGACCCTCCTGGTGACATGATCCAATTTTATCCCCCTTATAGTCTCTGCTTCTTTCCAGGAAAAAAATTGGGTTTGCAAACCCAAATGTCAAACTCTGTCAAGAGGAAGCAAAAATTTCCTTGCTAATATCTGGTTACAACTTACTGCAACTGCTTCTAATATGTGTCCTGGATGTTAGAATTATTCCTGATACTGGTATATTCAGTGTGTGGATGACAGACTGCAAGTCCCCAGTAAAGGTGGAATTTGGCTGCCTTTGGCATGGACGGTCTCCTCTTCCAGGTCTTGATGAAATATAGAAATGTTTGCACTCATTGCAGGCAGACAGTGGAGGCTATCCTGGCTGTCTGCTCAGAGGCAAGGCTCTTGGACCAAGAGAGACTCTCATCATGAGTGTTGTATGGTGTTGTCTGAGTGCCCTGGCGGTGGGAGGCTCTGGTAACCTGAAGGCACCAGGAGTCTTGCACTAGCAGTTGGCATTTGAAAGAAGAGTTTGAAAGAAGGACACAAGCTGTCAGTCTGAGGAGTCAGGAGGATGAACATGTATCTTGCTTTTGGGACAGATGTACCCATTTTTTCCTTTAATTAGAGAAAAGAATGATCGATCTGGAAACCCTTGCAGAACCCAGGTGTCTCTGCTTCATTAGCCAGACATTTATGGCCAAGTATCTACTTGGAGCCAAAGAGCCTCAGTGCTCCGCTCCTTAAGAGGAGGCAGAGCCTATCACCACAGCTGGAGAGGTGGGTGAAGAAAGTTGTTGCTAGATCTAATCAGGCAAAGAAAAGCTTTGGAGCATATGGACCCCAATGTGTGGTCCAAGTACAACAGCTTGATGAGTGTCCTGCAGGGAGACTTTTACTAGCGCTGCAACAACAATTCATCATTGCCTGAAGGCTAGATGGGTCTGGTACTCCTTGTCTTAATTGACCTCGGCTGGAGACCTGCATTTCAGACCAACTTGGTCACAAAGGGCTTGGGCCTTAAAGAGGATATTTATCAGAAAATCACAAGATTAATGGAACTGAGTGATCCCTGTTTGAGAGTCTTCAGGAATTGAATTAACAGAGCAAGGATTTTGGCAGGTGTGGAGCGCTGGCAAAGCTGAGTCCTGAGTCTGGGCAGGCAGAACCCCCTGGCCTTGGTGGGTGCAGCCACTGCTGGCTGGAAGAAGCTTTGGGGGTACAGGGAGGAGGTGATCTGGTGGCAGAGATGGAGGCACAAAAGTCTGGGCTTGTGTTTGGATAAAAGCATTGGTTGTGGATTATTAACCCTTCCCATAGCAGCACTAGAGCTAGGATTGCCCACAGTCCTCTGGCAGAAAGGGCAAAGTAAATAGGACATTAACAGAAGTTGGTATCCCCAAGTAAATAGTGATGGAGAGTGAGGAATAAATGAACAAATAAGCAGAAATAATCAAATGCTTTCTTTCTTTCCTGCTTTTTTCCCCCACTCTTATTTCTTTTTCCTCCATGTCAACACCAAACAAGACAGACGAAAATTAATGGGGGAAGCAGCAATTAGCAAATTAGGTTAGCGGCGTGTTGCAGTGTGCCATGGCTGCCAGGTGTGAGGGGCTCTGGCAGTATATTTATTAATGGCTGTCAGAAAAGTGACACTTTGATGAATGAAGCTGGGTAATCAGCACCCTCCGACAGCGAGCACTGAGAGGCCTCAACATGCTAAACTGCAAAATCAAACCTTTTTTAACCCCCTTACAGAAATACAGCAACAAAGATTACTGCAGGAGGAGTGTGCTTTTCCGTCAGGAATTGGAGTTCACATTCTCCTTTTAATACCTTTTTTTTTTTTTTTTTTTTTTTTTTTTCCTGTAACTTGCTGGGAGTTATCAGTTTTAAGTTTTTAAGGAGTTGTCAGGTTTTAAGGTTTTTTCTTTCCTTGGAATTTGGGACTCAAGAATTTATAAATGTAGGCAGCTTAAAACTGTATGGCCTGCTCTGTGTTATGGGTAGATCCCATTAGCACTGTCAAAGCTACACTTACAACTTCTTGGCTTTGCCCTTTAAACTTAATGGAATTAATAATCCATAAATCATAGAATCATAGAATAGTTAGGGTTGGAAAGGATCTTAAGATCCATGTCACCTACAAAATGTTGAACAAGATTGGGCAGAACACTGTCCTCTGAGGGACACCACTCTTTACTGGTCTCCAGCTGGACACAGAGCCATTGACCACAACTCTTTGCATGTGGCCACCCAGCCAGTTCTTTATCCACCAACTGGTCCATCTAGACTGATGTCTCCCCAATTTAGAGACAAGGATATCATCTGGGACAGTGTCAAATGTCAGATAGGTGACATCAACTGCTGTATCCCTGTCCATCAGTTCCATAGCCCCATCACAGAAGGCCACCAAATAGGTCAGGCAGGATTTCCCCTTAGTGAAGCCATGCTGCTGTCACCAAGCACCTTGTTGTTCTTCATGTGCCTCAGCATGCCTTCCAGGTGAATCCGCTCCAAGATGATGCCAGGCACAGAGGTGAGGCTGACTGCTCTGTAGTTCCCCACCTCATCCATTTTCCCCTTCTTGAAAATGAGGGTTATATTTCCCTTTTTCAGTCGTCGGGAACTTCACCTGACTGCCATGATTTTTCAAATATGATGGATAGTGGTGTAGCAACTTCATTTGCAGCTCCTTCAGGACCCATGGATGGATTTCCTCAGGTCCCATGGACTTGTATATGTTCAGGTTCCTAAGATGGTCTCGAACCAGATCCTCTCTTACAGTGGGCCCAGGGTCTTCTTTCTCACTGTCCCTGCATCTGCTTCCAAGACTTGGGTGGTGTGGTCAGAGCATTTGCCAGTGAAGACTGAGGCAAAGAAGTCATTAAGAACCTCATCCTTCTCCAAATCCAGGGCAGCCAGCTCTCCCGATAGCTTCTGGAGGGGGTCCACATTGTCCCTCGTCTGTCTTTTATTTGCAAAGTACTTTTAGAATCTTTTCCTGTTATCTTTAACATCCCTTGCCAATAATCTCATTCTCCTCATTTGGGGATTTCTTTTAGAACCTGTTTTATGGATAATTCCATCCAAGAGGGATTCTCTGATAAGGTCCTTGTGAAAAACATTATTTCCTCCTTCTGAAATCATATGCTACTGTAGTTTTTCTGCTTGTTTTAGTTTCAAGAGAGGGTTTCTTTATTCACACACACGCACATTCCCTGCCAGGGTATCTCTAAGTACTTTGATAGTTACATTTTGAACCAGGTATTAGGAAAGAGGTCTGAAAATGTTCAGGAGTGCTTCTCCTCCTGCTAGTTCCCCATTTAGCTGCTTCAGGAAGCAGTTATATATGGGATTGAAAAGTTTGCCTTAGTTTCATGGTCCAGTGGAATATTTAGTGAGTCTGCATGGGAATGATGGATGGATGGTGGGAGCGTCTCTTCAATCTATATTCTGCAGCAACATCCTCTCTGAGAGCTCCCGAGTGAATCATACTCCCTCTTTTCACCCGTGTCAGGCTGCGATAGCATTGCCCTATTAATATGCTGCTCCTACATAAAGTACCACATTTTAATCCATGGAGATTCTGTTACAGCTCCTTACAGGTGATCTAATCACCTGGCTGGGCTGCATCCTTCCTTAATGCATAGCACCACACCTGTGACTGTGACTCTTGGTGTTTTTTTTCCCCGTGGAAACAGTATCCCACTGATTGTATTCTTTCTAGTATTCTTCTAATATGATAACTGGCATCCAGCATTCAGTACTTATTGATCCTGGTTCCTCCTTCTGTTGGTGTAGAACATACCCATTTAGCCTGACTACCTACTTTCTACACCCTGTTTTGATGGGACATGACTATCCCAAGCTGTTCATTGTTTCTCTCTGCAGCTGTCCTTAGTCTAAGTAATCTTTTGTTACTCTACCTGCAGAGCATGTGTACTCTTGAACTGTGTGATCTTCCAACTTGTCAAAACTTGCCAGTTCTTAGTTTTATGTTGACCCATTTTTTGTTTCTATGAAGATCATCCTTGAAAAATCTCATCCTGTTCCTGAAGTACCAATTCACACTTCCAGTTTTTAAGGGTCTTCACTATACTTCTGCTGTCACCTCAACTTTCAAATACTCCATGCAGAGTGTTTGATGTTCTTTTAAGGTGACTTCATTGAGGGAATTTGGAACAGATTTCTGGTATTTAGCTCTGAACACAGGAGAACTACCCCTAATGAATCTGTTTGTGTAAATTAGTACTTCTTTCATGAGCAGCCGACATGGTTACTGTGTCAGAGCATATGGGGGAATCACTCAAGAGATACTCAGTGCATTGGAACCCAGCCAAGAAACTCTCTGAAGCATTTGACATAAAATATTTTATTATCTTCACATCAGAAACAGGCATATAAAGAGTGTAATAATGGTAACAGTAAAGCAAACTTTTCATTAATATCATATAGTATGTATAGTTCTTTACAGAGCCATAAAACCACATATAATTAGTAGTATGATTTGGGAGCAAGAACGTGTCTTTCACTTACATATATTTTTATTCTAAATTACAGAAAAGGGGGGGAGAAAGGGAGAAAAATAGTGTTGTTGGGTTCTGTGAAACCGTATTTTCTTACTTGCATTTCTGGTCAAAAACCATTCTAAATACCTACAGTTATTCTGAAGCTTTCATTCAATACTGCGTCTTTTTGAAATCCCCTCTTACAGACTTGTAGTTTCCAGGATTGTTCCCGACATCATCCTCTAATGGATGTACTTATTTCAGAAGGCTACTTTTATCAGGAGACATTAGGAAATATAACATGGTTGACAAGCTACTGAATGAATAGGTGATTAGTGTTTTAATCTTTATGTAGGTAGTAAGGCTTTGCCGTGGAGTAATAAGCAACTGCCAGACTTGTGTGTACTGTAGCTTGCTCATATACATATAGTAAAATCAACAGTGCTCTATTTGCTTTTATTATGAGCATCTTTTGTGCACATTTACACTTAGGATGATTCAGCATGCATCTCTGTGATGTAAATGTCATCTCTTCCTTGTATCAGTGTGGTCTTTATGATACAAGTCATGTGAGACTTACAGGGTGGTGCATCATTTCAAAAAAGAATCTCTATTTTTGGCTGTACTGAGGGGAAAAAGAAATAGCCTGACTCTCTTGTCTGTTTTCTGGTCATGCATCTTGTGCCTTTAAGACCAGAGTCTTCACTGGAAAGTGAGCTAACCAGTGTTGGTCCACTGGACCAAGCTAGAGCTGATCCAAAGTTATCTGTCCCAAATGCACATTGTGTTGGGCATCCTGAGCACCGCCTCTTTCCAGCCACAAGTCCTCAGCTTCAGGTATTTTTCCTCCTGTTCTAAACACAGATAAATACAACCCTTGATTTTTATCATGTCTTTGTGTCAGACAAAAACCACATAGAGCCTGCACAAGAAGAAAGCTTAAGAATCATCAGCATTGAAGAGAATGTGTCCTGTTCCTTGCTTGTAAATCCTTGGTTTCTTTGTACAGAAAAGGGTGCAGGCAGCAAACCCTTAAGAGGTAATTCGTGTACAGTTAAGGAAGATGTAATATGACATAATATGGCATATTACAGTAGTTGCAATTGGCTCTTACTGGTTTTTTACCAGTGAACAGCATGCTTTGGGGCTTAACACACTGTCTTCCCTGTCTCATTTGTTTTGAAGACAATAAGAAATTACTGATGGATTGTTTTCCTCTGTAACTTCTAGCATTCTCAATAACTCTGATAAATCCCACGCTTGTCTTTGCCAGGGCATAAAATTCTGCTGTTTGTAATCTCTATAATCTGTACATGGAAGTAGAGCCAGTTTTCTTAAGACTGAGCATCTTGATGGACACCTTGAAGCTAAAGAGAACTGACAAGACATTCAAAGCAGAAAATAGACCCCACAGACAGCTCGTAGGAAGAAGGACTTTAATGTGCAATTTTAGCCCCTTATTCTTCCACTCTTCTGCTCAGAGTAGACATGTTTCAGTTCAACTTTCTATCATTCTCTTCCTTTTTTCTTTATTTTTCCTTTACTCTCATATATTATTCTTCTTCCAAAAGCATACTTGATTTATGTCCTGTTATCTTTTACACTCCTCCAGGGCTGTGAGTTAATACTTTTATTTCTGCAGTTCAACTCAGTGGTTTTAAATGCTCAGCATTCACAATACTGTGATTTTTTCCCCCCAATTTCTTTTTTGCATTCAAATAATATTACATTAAAACAGAATCAGAAAACATACAACTGAATCGTATAATGCAAGAGGTTACTAGGTTTGTGCTCTCATGGTAAGTATTTAAAAGCATTCTGGTGCTCACAAAATGGGCACATGAATAGATGTATGAAGAAGACAGGCTGAGAAAGTTGAGGCTGTTCAGCCTGGAGAAGAGAAGGCTGTGTGGAGACCTCAGAGCAGCCTTCCAGTATCTGAAGGGGGCCTACAGGGATGCTGGGGAGGGACTCTTCATTAGGAACTGTAGTGATAGGACAAGAGGGAATGGGTTCAAACTGAAACAGGGGAAGTTGAGATTGGATATGAGGAAGAAGTTCTTCCCCATGAGGCTGCTGAGGCACTGGACCAGGTTGCCCAAAGAAGTGGTAAATGCTCCATCCCCAGCAGTGTTCAAGGCCAGGTTGGACAGAGCCTTGAGCAGCATGGTCTAGGGTGAGGCATCCCTGCCCATGGCAGGGGGGTTGGAACTGGATGATCTTAAGGTCCTTTCCAACCCAAACCATTCTGTGATTCTACATTGTTCTTGCTAAGGGCCTGATCCAGCAGTGGGGTTTGTATGAATCAGTTTGGAACACTACCCAAATTCCCAACAATGGAATCATAATTTCATTTTTTGGAACACTCAGACTATCTTTTAATCATACAGCACACAGATTCTAACAACAAACTTGACTTTTTATGATCATTAACTGAAATGAGCAGGATTTGGTCCTTTGGTACTAGATCTGTATAACGTCTTTGTCTTGATCATGACAGTTGCATTCAGCAATTAAATAAAATCATTAAACAGAGGTATATCCTCTTGCTTTCCCAATGAGTGTCTCAAGTGCAGATGTGATTGGAAATACTTATGTTAAATCTCGTATCTGTTTCTTTTTTGCTCAGTTGCTCAGTGGCTGGTTTCTCATTGCAAAAGTAGTTTTCAAAGTTGACCAAAAAGTGGCTTACATTCTCTCTCTCCTGCTTAAATTGCTCCCTTGCAACTTTGACGGTATTGAAGCTCTCAAGTGCCAACACTGCCAGAAAGTACCATAGCTTAAATGACCCTGCCGAGTGAAAATCTTATTATCGGCAGAGACAGCTCTTGCAAGTTGTAAAACACAATAGGAGGAAAGTAAATGGCCTCCATGTAATAGAAAGTAGTTTCCTCAAGGCAAACTCTTTCATCTTTTCAGGACATTTGACCAAAAGTGACATCGTTCACCAACTGCTTCAAACATCTGCATTGAGAGGGGAGGAAAAATGAAAGGGATACAAAAGGGCATTTGTCGGGTCTAGCAGGCACCCTTCTGGTGGAAAGGGAGACCAACTGAGATCAGTTCAGTCCTGATGCAGTCATATTTTCACTTAGCAGTACACAGCCAGCCAGAGCGTCAGCATAAGCACTTCTTGCTCGCTTTACCTCTGTCTGCTTTCATTCAGATGGAAAAGGACCAGGTGTTTTGGCAGTGAGGGAGAACCAAGACTTCACAGGTTAGGCATTCCATTTATTTTGCAGGTGGGTTATTGACTTCTATGTACTTCTTGATGTTTCGGGGTTAATGGCATAAAAATAAATGAGGTCCTTTGCTTTACATGAAAAATGTGTACCTGACACTGCTTGGGTCACTGAAATTTACTTGAATTTACTATATAGGACCTTAAGTAATGCATTTCAGCATGATTTCCTAACAATGAGCTCGTTACAGTATAGTATTTGGACAAATGCTTGAACTTAACCTGTGTGTATCTTCTCATCTGTGATATGCCTGCGACTCTACCTAACTGGCATATGCTGACTTGGGAGCCTAGTTGTATCCATAGCTATCTCCCAGACCACAAGAAAGTCCCCTGAAGCTAAATTCATGAAGAGGTTTTAAGGATGGGTGTTGCACATCCTAGGTTCTATGCACCTAACCTTCCAGGAGCAAAATTCAAGCCCTCTTTGGAAGTAGCCTGTGTACAGCACAGGAGAGCACCATTTCAGTAGCAAAGAGATAGTGCAGTGTCTGTGCAGCATATATAATAAGCCCTGAGGGTAATACTTCATCTCCAGCAGCACAGTTCCTAGACTTAACAAGACTGAGCTGGAACCACTGGAGAACAGCACCAGGACGTGGAAGACCCATGTTTTGTCACCAGCCAGCAGAATGAGCCCTCCACCCCAGCAATGTTTAGTGGCAAAGCTCTGCAGAGCACTTTGGGTTTATTCAGAAAACTCTTTGACAATTAAGTGAAGCTGATGAGTGAGAGTTCCTGAAGTGAAAAGCTGGAAGCATGTTCCAGCTGCCAGACCGTGCAGGAGCTCAGTGTGTATCTATCAGTCTTCAGTAAGTCAGGTCCCATAAGGAGCATGTTGCGGAGTATGTTTTGGTGGTTATAACCAAATCATGCCACTGGAGCATGAGTCAACAATAAGTCCAGAGTGTGCCACTTGGGACACAGTGGGCTGCAAAAGGAGCATGGGAAGGAGGCTGTCCCACTCAGAGTAGGCAGCCTTCCTAAGTTGTTACAGGAGCAACCTGAAAACACAGCATCCCTTGCAGAAGTGAAACCCTGGCCTTTGTTTCTGTCTCTATAGTCTAAGTGCTGGCTGCTAGATAAGAAATGCTTCCTGTCTCCAGCAGCCACGTGCCAGGGTGGGGCTGCTACATACTGCTTCTCAGCCATACACAGAGCTCAAATGAAGAAAAACTGCATTTAAGATCTGAAGGCTCAGTCACCTAGCAACTGTGGTCCCACCAAAGGTCTCAGACTTGTGTTGTGCATCCCCACAAGTCTTTATTTTTATGTATTTAATTATTGCAGCTTAAAAAAAAGCATTGAGATGTTCAGATGGATTCTTGAGGGAGAACAAGTACTGGAAATGAACCACGTGTTGCATACAGCAAATGCAAACAGATTTTGGACAACAGATTACTGCACTGTGCTCTAATTACACAGCACAGCATTGTACTAACTAATAGGAAAATGGAGAAAGCTGTGGATTTTTGGTTGATGTAGAACACCTTCAGGGGATGATCACCTGGACTCTGTCAAGCAAGTAAATAACATGCACAGAGAAATAAAAATACTGGCCATAATTTCTATAGAAATTGTTTCAAATGGCTTTGCCAACATATTCCAAGTGTTCTGTGATAGATAGCAGCTATTCCTAAGGCTTAGGAACAACTGAAATGTCCCCAAACCCCCAAACCATAAAAACCCACTTCAAAGGCACAGAAGAAATGAGGGCTTATTTGTTCTATGGTGACTTACAATACACCATAAAAGAATGCAACAGCTAAATCAGGAGAGAAATGTAAGTAACATTTACCTCTTTCTTCTCAGCACAGAGGAATCTGTGGGATGTGACATGTAAACCATTTAGCAAGAATATTTTGCCTGGGTAGCTCTTGTCAGCTTTCCACAGCTGGAAGTGACTGAGACCACATTACCTTTAAGGTAATACGTTCTGCTATGAAACCTGTTACATGCTGCGGAGTGCAGTGCCATAATATAACAGCAGCAGAAGACTGAGATATCATATCTTGTAGATCTTCTCTGAGAGGTTTTTAGATCTTCTTATGTAGTGAAAAACTGGAGATTAGGCAGTTCTCTTTTGTGCCTAAACTTACTGATTAGTGTGGATGGCTGGGAAGTTATTTTTGCTTCACAAGTAATATTTTTCAGATGCTCTTTTCTATCTGCAATAGCCCCAGCACTTCTGTGGGCTTTAGAGAGGAGTTGTTGCCTAATGGAAAAGTAACCTCCAATTACCTATCTGTAAGTTCTGGTTTGATATATGGAAAGGTTGCTGATACTAACCTCAGCTGGGCTTAATAACAAATACGGAACCAAGAGAAAGAATTAATGTTGTTCACATGTTGTCAAAACCAACTTAAATGTGTATCAGTACGCGCACATGATATGTAAAACCAGGCTTCAGATGGAGACAAATGAGGGAGTTTTCCTATTGCTTTTTTTGGATTTCTGAATTACACCAGCCAGTTCTATACTTGGCAAGTTTCAAATGTTAATGTTGTGCCAACCATTTCTGGTGGAATACTGCTGTGTGTTTAGGACTTTTTCTTTGTCCCACAAAAAAAAAAAAAAATACAGCTTTTATGGAGTCATTCATTACTTGGAATGGTTTGAAGCAATTGAGAAGTTACGCTTGAAGGTATTTAAGCCTGTATGCTGCTTGCAGGATTTTCCATGTAGTCCTTTATTTCTTCGTTCTAAAATCTCATGTATCAGTGCCCTGTTGTGTGTTATCTGTAAGTCCCCTGTCTGATATCTGTCCTCTTCCCTAAAAATCAGCTTCTATTTTTAAGAACGAAAGCTCTTGTGCATCCAAGTGCTGCTTTCTGTCTTCCTGATTAATGAAAAATCCAGAAGCCTTGGTGCATTCAAATAAAGATTGAATGTCTTGCTAATGTGAAAGGTAAAACTGATGGAATTGTGCATTCCTTTCAGAAACTCACTAAGAAAGGTGCAACAGCTCAGAAACTCAAAACTGGGAGCCTGAAATTAATGCCAGTGATTCTTGTCACACCTGAGTGAATATTGATAGGTAGGCAAAATTGGGATCTTGTATAATCACAGTTATCTTTATCAGACCGTTTTTAAGCTGCAGAGCTACATATGGTTTAGGATTCAAAATTTAGGATTCTGTCAGCTCTAGTTCTGATTTTCCATCCTAATTCTCTGCTACTTAATCACAGAGGTAAGTGCTTCTGCCACCAGATAAACAGCCATCAGTGTATGGTGTGGGAGGGAAGCGTGCTAACTGTTCTCCCAGGGCATGTTTCCAAAATAAAGGGACATGTGGTTTGGAGGCAGATGCAACAAATGAACTATTTAACACTGTGGACCTCACTGGCTCTTGATGACTCTACTTTCGTTGGGACCTGTTGCAGAAAGGTTTATGGCACATGTTTTCCACAGTGGTTATAAATCATGTCTTGTACTTTGGTTAAACAGGGTGGTGCAAATAAAGGGAGAGACACAGAGTGGATGTCTGTGATCGCACAATGTGCACATATACTTCAGCAAACCTGGCTGTGCTTAATGCACATATCATCCTAGGTATCCCAAAAATCTCTCTTCACTTGTATGGTTATAGACATCCCAGCACTACTGTCTTTTCCTCAGCTAGTGACATCCAGTCTCATTCAACACATTATCCTGAAATACCTAGTCACTAATCCCTTTATAGAGTATATTGTGGATTCACAAGGACTGGGAATGAAGGCAGGAACCACCACAGAGAATGGCCCAGCAGAACAAAATCTTCTTAGTGGATTGCATAAACCAGTTAGGACAAAACTAACAAAAAACAGGGGTGGGGCATATATGCAAACTGGGAATGTGTTTATTTAATCTGTAGAAAATTTGTTTGGCTGCCATCTGTGGTAGGAAACACGGGAGCTAAAGAGAAGTTCTCTGCTCCTGTGTTACACCACTTCAGCAAAGGGAGGGAGGAGATGTAGTAATCAAGTGTTCTCAAAAGGCTGCAAAGTGAGTGAAGTGAATTACTAAACTTCAGCCCATGTCAGGATCAAGAGGCAAGTGTGTGTTCTCTTGTATGCAGTCTTGTGCTGTAAAGAAGCTTCTGCTCTAACGATCACATTTTCCATAACAGGTAAAGGAGACACTATTTTTGTTTAAACTTGTAAAAGGTCTTGTTTATGATATCAACAATTTTCATACACAGCTCAGTCTTGTCTTGCTCTTTAAGAGTTTCAATGGTGGAAGCACTGACTCATTTTTGTAAGCTGTTCATGACTCTTTCCTCTGAGGTATGCCTCACAATTAGACATTCATATTTTACAATAATGCTTTTCATTGCCATATCTCAAAGCATTTTGACAGAATGAGTAAATGTTATATTGTCTGCACAAGAGGAACAGCAATAGTGGCAGAGAAATTACTTGCAGTAAAATTCAATTATCAGAGAACACTGGGAGTAGAATTCAGTCCACCATCCTCTTGTCGTACCAGGGATCTGAGTGACGTGCAAGAACTGTATTGGTCTCTTTTCCTCAAATTGCTGCCTTCACCAGGAAATGATGCCCCTATTTCCTACGTATTCCACTCTACTGCATGAGATAGCGCGAGAACTCATGCTGCTGAGAATAAATCCATTCTCGATATTGGCCACTAAATTAACCCTGGGAGTGTTAACTATTGCAATAACTTCTCAATCCCACTCAGACCACAGGCCCAGCTTCTAGAAAGCACAATGAAGTTCTGGGGAGTCTCCTGAAGTTTTCTCCTCTGGTAATTTCCCATTTAGTCTGCTTCAGTATCCAACCACATGAATGCCACCTTGTAAAAGAGTCTTTGAGTAATGCAGAGGTGATTCACACCTTTGTGAAACAGCCCCATTTTTCTATGAGATTATTTTATGAGGCAGAAAATTACTCTACAGTGAAACACAGCCTCAGGTTTGAACCATTTACTGTGTATCTGTTTACCTGATAGCAGAATTAGTCTGCTGAGTAAGCGGAGTCCTGTTAAAAGGCAATTAAGGAGAATTTTTCACCATTTGCTTGAGAGAGAGAGCAAGTACATGTCTGAATGCAGGCGTGAGGATTCTTGCTTTGAAGGAAAAAGAAGGGGAGAATAAATCCTGTCTGGAACAGAGAGAAAAGTTGCAAGAGACTCTTCAAAGAGTCTTTTAACTAACCCCAAAGGACACTCAAAAAGTGGGAGGTTATTCTAGGGGGAAAAATGAAAGGGAGATGTTGAATTGAACTTCTCACACCCTATGTATGCATGAGTATGTTACATGCTGCTTACCCTCCAGAATTACTTGCTCGCTCTTAGATGGGAATTGCTGAATTGCAGTTTATGTTCGCTCTCAAAAGTAATGTGAGACCCAAGAAAGGCAATGGATAAAAAAAACAGGAGAGACAGGAATTTGGTTGAAATTGCTGGACCTACTAGTCCTTCACTGACCAGAAAGCCTACAAGAGTCTGTGTTGGAAGCCTGCCTTTGGTAATACCCTCCAGAGCACTATGCCAGAGTTCATCCAGTGACTGTCAGTCTACCCTACTGATGACTAGAGCAGCTTACAGCTCTGGATGTTGGCACTGACATACAGCAGAGATGTAGAATGCACAATACAAGGTTCAGTGACAACAATCAATTTTAAAAGAATTAAAAAAAAAAGACTTTCATGACCCTGATACTCTCTTTTATTTTTATCCTGCCTGACCTATAATCTCATTTTGGAATGAGAGAATAACATTGTTTGAAAGAGGCTGTGGCATAAAAATGTCTTTGAGTCATTTTGTGTTGCATTGAGTAAATTGTTTCTTTGGCAGTTCTGTAAATAGAAGGTGATGGTGAAATCTGAAGAGTGCTCTTTATGCTATTGAGCAGTAGTATAGTGAATAAGGTAGGAATGATTTAAAACGAAATTCATTGGTATTTCAGTAGTTCTGCATGCCTCAGTACCTCTTCAGAGATCCTCAGCTTTAACAGCAAGTCTCAATAATTCGTGGAGTTACAGCATATAATATGTGAGCTATATGTGTGTGTATGTATATAGAGATGAACGTATTTACGTATTAAAATGAAAGGGACCAAGAAATGGCATGCATTTGAGAAACCTAGAGAGACAGATGTATGTAGCTTGCAGTTGAGGAAGAGATAGTAATTAAGCTGAAAATGGGTTGTGGAGGGAAGGAATTCTTACCTCAGGAGACAAAGTGCCCTACTTTCTTTCCTCACACTTTGAAATCTATGAATCTTTTACTTGCTTTATCACTTTTCCTGATTCCCTGCAGGCCAGGGCTGGCAGCTGAGCCTCTGTTTTATCTTAAACTGTTCAAAGCATGTCGGAAAATTACTTTCCCTGCCGAGTCTGAAAGTGGCTGCGTGATTGCAGGAACCCACCTGCCGGTTGCCCCCAGTCCAGGTGATCACCATTGCTGCAAATCTTAATGATAGACCCAGGACAGCTGGCACATTGCTGCAATATAAGGTCTTCTATTGCTTGCAGTTGAGGACCAGAAATTGAGTTGAGTCCTTTATTTATTCTCTCTAGAAGTAATTATTTATGTCATGGGCCACTCTGATACCAGCACATAAAGATGGGTTTTATTTTTCCACCCTGTGTTACTAATAGCTGTTTTGTTAAGCTCTCTCTGTCTTGACTGTTTATTCTTTGGTCTCTCTCAGCCGCCTTCGAATATGACTTTTACAAATCCTTTCTATTTTTATTCCATTGCACTTCTAAGAATTAGCTTTAAAATACACTGTTGCCATTACACTTCAGTGTGATAACATGCAGGGATAAGGTGAATGTGGTTGCATTTATGCCTCTAAAAATAGTATTCTATTAGAGTTTCTACTGGAATTTCATTTTAGTGGTCTAACTTGTGCTGAAAATTGATCTACCTCAAACAGTTCTCCATGATGAAGCAAAATAAAGCAGGATAGGAATTGCAGATTGTTTATGCTCAGCCTGTATCACGAAATAATACACTCATGTACTGCTTTTCACCTTAGAAGTTTTACCATCTGTACTACCATCTGTGAGAAGTGACATGTAAGTAACTGGTACGTGAGATTCCTAGGTTGAAATTCATCTGACTGATGACACCTGAACCTGCATTTTGCAGTTCTCAGGAGGAAGCTGTAACACCATTCTTCGTCAGTGTTAGCTCTTGTGGGATGACTTTCTTTTTGGGTATTGGAGGAGAAGGAAAACAGTAATGCGAGGCAGAGCTGCTTTTATTGTGATAGGATATCTTTTGTTTTTGTGCTGGTGAGAATGTTTGCAGGGAAGTTTTTGATCACCATCCCTAGAAATACTCAAACACTGTGTAGACGAGGCCCTTAGGGACATGGTTTAGTGGTGGACTTGGCAGTGCTGGGGAATGGTTGGACTGGATGCTCTTATAGGTCTTTTCCAACCTGGTTGATTCTATGATACTCTTAGCTAATAACAACCAGGTGTGAAGGTAAAAATTAGAGGACTTGTGAATCCTTAGAGGTCTGGAGAACACACCCAGAATGAATCTTTCAGTTCTCCCCTCTGTACTGAGATCACATGCATGGAAATGTATACTGCCATTAGTTAAACACCTCAGAAAATCCATTCTCATTTTGGTAAAAGTCCCTCCAAAATCAGCAGGGAGTTTCTGGATGCGATTTTGGATCTCTGCTTACCACATTGGCTGAATTCAAGCCTTCAACCCTAGCCCTGTTAAACAGTAAGCATTCCCTACATGGCCTGGCACAGCTGGTGCTGATTGGCACAGCTGGTTTCAATGGAGACAAGGGCAGTGGTCTCTTCAGTTTACACTAACAGAACATGTAACAGTAGAGATGCACTGGCTTGAAATGTAACTCTTGTATTAAGAAATAAATGTCAATTACATGGTCTTTACGAACTATTTTAGGTGCATAGGAGTTTGACATGATTTGTGTTACTTGCTGTAATGTCTTTCTTTGCTCTTACTATACCCAATTTTTGCCAATTTATGCGCAAGTTGATGTCTGAAACTGTGGAATACATTGAGTCGCCTGAAACCTTATCATGATGCTGCGGTAGTAACTAGAGTAAATACAGACAAAGAGACTGCAAAGATATTAGGTAAACAGGCCTTATTGCCTCCTTTCTAAACAAACACTGCATTGCATTGCTGAATTTACTATCTGAGGATATGTTTCAGACATCAGAGATGCAGTGAGAAACTTAGCCGGGATTGTCTTAGATAGGGAGCCTGTGTGCAAAGTCACCAGTTATTTAGGTTAGTTAACTGACTTCAGCACCTACAGTAAAAACATTAAAAGATGACCAGAAGGGTCATTGGGCTATCTGTGTGTCCTTTATCTAGAGCAGTGTTCATAGAAGTAATTCGCTCTACCTGCTGATAGCATTGCAGTGGCACTAGTTTTGTACCAAAGGCCAGCATTTGAAAGCACTTGGCACATTCTAAGAGGTCTGCTGCAGGGTAACATCAGCAATATTTTAAATGATTTGTCCAGAAATACAGTATGGTTGGTAATGGTATAGCTATGGGAAGAGAAGCAGATTTTCCAGGCGCAGATTGCACAAGATTAAGGTTTGGGTACCCAGGCATGCATTTTTGCTGTAGTCACAGATTTTGTCTGTATCTACATTATAGGAGAAATAATTCTAGTCTTCTGGGCACCCCACAGTTGAACAAATGCTGAATATGCTGCTCTCGTTAGATGCAGAAATTTGCCAATGGGCTGGTGAAAGAACCAATGCTGAATGAAAGTGCTAAGCTACACATCATCCTAGAGAATTAACTTCAGCAGATGCAGAGTGTGTATTGTGTGATACCGCTTGCCTGAACTTGTGGTAGCTGCTATGATTGTTTCACTGCAGTTGGGCTGTTGGAAGGGGTATCAGTGACACGGCTGGTGAGGCAGAACTTTGAAAGTGCTGATTTTCTTCTTTGGTTTGCAGTTTGCTGAGTAGAAATGTAAAATAAAAACCTGTATTTTAAAATATGCATTTCTTTTTCTTTCTTTCTTACAGCTTCTGGCCAATGCAATCCTTTTTGTCAGTGTAAATTTGTATGGGGTCTTCGTGAGGATTTTGACGGAAAGGGCTCAGAGGAAGGCATTCCTTCAGGCCAGGAACTGCATTGAGGACAGGCTGAGGCTGGAGGATGAAAATGAAAAACAGGTCAGTTTTTAAGTCTAATTTCTTTTTCTCTGTTTCTTTTGAGATTACTGTAGTTACGTGAACCACAGGTCAGGGCATTGCTGCCAAGTGCATAGTAGGGGGGGTGTGTGTGTTTCTGTTGTGAAGGAAGGGGTCTGCCTCCCCCTGACCTGCTTCAGCTCCTCCTCCCCAGTGCCACACACTCCTCACTCTTCAATGCAGCACACACAGAAGGTGCAGAGTAACCCACAGCTACTGTCAGACCTGCTACCAGAGGGGATGTATTTCACGACTGAAGCAAAGCTAATGTGCCATTGCAGTCTAAGACCCTGGGGGGGCTTCTGCATGGATGTTTTTGGGTGGGTGTTAGATATGCTGTAAATAATTCTTTTCTGTCTGTGTGTGCTGTAACCTGCTTGCATTTGTGACACTTAAAAACAAAGTCAACATTTTGGGGACAAGGGGCTGCACTGATACACATGAATAACTGCCACCATAGTAGTTTGATGGTTTATTTCATGCAATTTTAACAATCAATTTTGCAAGCAGATTTGGAAATAATGAGAAGAAGAGGCTCCACTGTGGAGCTTGCTGAGTTACTAACTGATCTGAATCTTAAAGCTACTAACATCTGTTGAGCTGTAAGGTTTGGGCCAGATTTTTCTTTCTACTTAGATGATAATAGACGATAATAGAATACATAGACGTAATTCTTTTGACCTATGTGGAATGATGGTAACTTATGCCATTAAAGGATTTAAGTGATGTTTAAGCCTTTCTGTACAAGATATCAGGGTCCTCAGAGGCTGTGGACCTCACACACTTTTACTTCCCTTCACTTGCAATTTCTCTAGCAAGCCTTTTCCTGTGTGTAAAATAACACAGGTCCTTGAGTACTTCCTATTATGAAATAAGTGAATGAATTTTTATGACCTAGACATGCTCTGTAATAAGTAGATGTCTTTGAGCAACTGCATACCTTTGCTGGCTGTATAAAAATGGTTTTAGGATCATGACCTTCAGATTTGGTGCTGGTGTATCGTAATCCAAAGCTGCAGACTTTCAAAGGCATAAATGTTCAGTAAGTGAATTTGAATGTTGTACCTTTGAAAAGTTTAGGGGTCCAGCATGAAAATAATATTAATTTTGGGGTTTCTCTGGTTGGTACATTAGCAATCTGCCTTATTTTGTATTTTATCCATGCATACAGAAACAGAAGCAAGCAAAAACATTACACAGAAGTACCATTACCGTTGGTAGTGTACATAGAGAATCCTGCAAATGTTTTTCCAGTGCAGTACACACATCAGTGAACAGAATATACTTTTCTCCTACACTTGTGAAATGAGCACAGTGTAAGTCTCAATACAGTGGTGAGTGCTGATTAGCTGCCAAAAATACCACCAAAATACTTTCAGTGGCTGCTCTCTTACTGTATTAGAATTCTTCTAAATCCAGGGTGAGAATTAAGACCTGATTGGAGGCTACAGAATCATTCTGCAGTTGCTGTGGCATAATGTAGCCCAAGTTTGCAGCTGGCAATCCTCAAGAGTGTGTGAGAGGAAAAGAGACATTGCTGACCTAGTTCAATTTTTGTGATCGTTCCTGTATTTTTGTTCTCGGAAGTATCAACATTACGTGTTAAAAAGGGATGATTTTTTTCAACAGACTTTCTTGTCTCCTTCAAATGCTCTGACCTAAATACTATGGCCCTTTTACACTGAGAATGGTAATCCAGAATGCTCAGACCTTTCCCTGGTACTTCTGTGCAAGTCTCTAAAGGGAAAGGAATGAACGTGCTCATGGCTTTTGAATATACACAGCCTTCTAGAGTTAAAGTGTTGACTGGGTGAGACAGATCCTCCAGCTGAAACTGTAAGTGAGATTTCTTCCTCTGTGTCCTACTTACGGTGAGTCTCCTCATCTGGGATGCATTTGTAGTAATAGTCCCATGTGACGATTTTGATAAATCTATTTTTATGAGGAAGAGCAAATATCTCCTGTTGTAGCATTTTCAGAGGCATCGTGTAGGAGTTTGCAAGTAGGCTTGGGAAATGCTGCTGGGGAGAAAGGGAGCACACGGACTCTGTTTATTTTAGAACTCAGTTTAATGTTCACCCTGTTATCTCTTCTGTGTGATCACAACAAATAACTGGCCTTGATGGTGGCATCATCCATTTGTTATGTTGCTGAATGTTAGACTGCAATTTCAGAGTAACATAAGAAGTGAAGGCCAAGAACCAAGTAAGTTGTAGACCATGAGAGGATAATTAGAATCATTCATTTGGGATAAGCTTTTTCTCTCCTCATCTGTAAATCTCAGCAGCAAGACCTTCCTCTGCAGGGTAGGCAGTTAAGAATAAATGGTAGGAAGGGGCTTAGAGCAGCCTGGTCTAGTGGAAGGTGTCCCTGCCTGTGATAGGGGCTGGGAACTGGACAAGCTTTAAGGTCCCTTCCTGCCCAAACCAGTCTGTGATTCTATGATTCTACAGAATGTTTTGAGGTGGGTCCTGTTCTCTGGAACTGCTCTTGTTTTCTGCTCAGTCAGAGCACCTGAGCACTTCGCTTTTACTCCCCCTGCGCCATCTCTCCATGTCCACTTCCATGTTATTAATTCCAGATGGTCCTTTGCCCATATAGCAAGCAAGGCAGTGTCACCCTGCTCCTTGGAGGACCCCTAATCCTATAGACTGACAGCCCTACCAATCCTGGCAGCAACCTCCAGGCAGTGCTTCACCCCTTCCCAAGAGAACAAAGGAGCATAGGGGGATGAAGAGCAGGAGAAGTGTTCAGTGTAGAGGAAGAAGTATTCTGCAGCTGATGGAGGCTTCTTGGTGTCTAATTCAGAGGGGAAACCAGTAAGGAAGTTGTGGCTCACTGTGTCTTAATTCCCAGTGTGGCAGCTCCTGAAACTGCACTCTGCTCCAGGAAAGTGGTAGCATTGTAACTCTGGGGCCAACCGAATTTGAAGTGCAACTGGTCCACTGTGTTTAAAGGTCTGTAGACTTCCATTTTCCTGCTCTTTCAGCATTACATGCTTTTGTTGTGCACATAGTTTAGTGGTGGCGAATTTCACTCTGTGTGCTCTGTGAAACAGAACCTCCTTTTGCTTTTGTATAGACTTGTCTGATGACTCAACTGGGTGCTCTCCAGCTTTTCCTTATCTGTGGTAACTTATGAGTAATTATTATACAGTAACTTTTTTGATGCCTTCCCCCCCCAAACACTGTAGACTTTTCTCCTTTTCTCATAACCCTGCTCCTCATTCTCTCCAAGCTGAAGAATCATAGCTTGTTTACTGTCCTCATGTATGGAAGCTATTTCTACCCCTCTCTTCCCAACTTCATAACAAATCTCACTCACCTCCCTCCCTCCCCTGACAATAAGAATATTTTTATGCACGTTCATGCATTGGACTTGGAGATAAAGTGCATAATTTCCATCAGTGAAATGCACTTCCTGGAGCACAGGATGATGTGAAAAGTGCCAGTAGTCTGATTTCATGCAAACTCCCTGCCCGCAAAATCAGCTTAATCTATTTAAACTAATAATCACTGGGTTTTGGTAGCAGAACTACATGCAAATATGTCTGCAAAATGTAGGCAGTCTTTCTAGCAACTTGTTCAGGTATTTCATTCCCTCCAAAATGTTCCTTTGGTGCTTGCTCACAAATAGAACATGATGATGGGAAAGCAACTGGGGAATAGCCAAGTCTCCAGAGGGGGGACTGGCTGTCTTTAAAAACTATTGTGATTTCACATTTATTATCAAACCATTGGGACTGGAGAGATGTATTTAGTGGTGGCACCATTCCTTCTTGAAGTAGCTGTGTACTTCACTACAGTGCATGAAGTTTATTGCAGGCTTTAACATAAGAAGCTGAAGGAATCACTAAAAACCACAGGGAGTTAGGAGGCACTGGGCTGAGACAGCCGATGCTTTGGCTAGCTTCAGGGCCTGAAGTGTGGCACTCCAGCTAGTCTCATTAGTTTTGATGAGAGGTGGTGGTGTTCCCTTTGCTAGTACAACACCATGCTACTGCAATACGCTGGTTCTGGGAGACAGACTAGCATCTTGGAGTCACTCTGTACATGTTCACCAGGTCATTTGAAACTTATTCAATTCCCTTTATGCAGTGTTGAATTGTGTATGTAATTCATAGAATCTTAGAATGGTTTGGGTTGGAAGGGACCCTCAAACCTCATCCAGTCAACCCCTCTGGCATAAACAGGGACATCATCAACTAAATCAGGTTGCCCAGTTGCCTGCTTGTATATGTGTATGCATTCAAAGTGTCTGCTGCATTTTTAGGGCAATATCCTTAGCATTGCATATAGTTACTGGGGCAACACAGAGTCAGAGATCTGATTAATAATTATTCATGGAAAATGAAACATTGTCAGAAAAAGATACCACCCTGAGTGTCAGTGCAGAATACATTGAACCTCTGCTTGGTTCATTTTGGGTTCAAATTCCCTGCTGGCTTCAGATACCCTTTCAAAACAATTTAGGTATCACCCATTTTGGCTATGTGTGCTACCTCCTGTACCTTTAGGTAAAAGGATGAACACGCATCAACCCTCCAATGGTTTTGTCCATTATGTTTAATTTCAAGTGTTTATGAAAGAAAAAAGGGGGAGGGGGGATTCAACGTAATATTTGAGCAAACTGTGTTGAACTTTCATTTTGGTAGCAGATAACAGGTTGTTGTGGGGTTTTCTTCCAATTCAGCAACCAAACTGAGGAATCAGTTGTTCGCACAGCCTCAGGCAGGAGGAATTTCTAGGGTGCCTGACAACGTGCTTATCAATGCGTAATCAGCTTTCCTCATGTTTCCCCTAGTTTTTATTCTCAGAATCTTGAATTTTTTTCATTGCAATACAGGAGAAGATGTGAAATTTATAATTAAAACACAGTCCCTGTCTCCATAATCATTCATTCTGGCTCTGTGCAACAGCAAGTCACCGTGCAGCAAAGATTTCATATGCATCATGTGTGGGAACGAAAGTGTGCTCTTGTCAAATTATCTAGTGTGCAACAGGGAAGTGATGTGGATCTTACACACATTGCAGCATGAGAGAATCTATCAGGTCCCCTGCAAAAGCTAGCCAGTACGGCCTTTGAAAAACATAGGTAGAGTAACTCGTTTTAGCTGTTATGGTGAGCCCCTACTACGCTACCACCATGCTGTATGTTACAAGGAGGCTTTAAGATGGATTTATTGTGTCATCAAACCACGATGTTACACAGGAAAGTCCACCTTCAGAAATCTATTTGTTCTTTTCTAGGATTAGGGAAAATAGAAAATAAGGAGTGTTACAGTTTCAGGCTCTTAGTTTGAACTGCTGGGTCTTTGTGCTCTTAGCCAAATTAGCAGCAATATCAGAGATGGGAACTTCTGCTCTCAGCCTCTTTTGTCACCTTCCGCTGCTAAGATCCTTACACAGGGCTGAGCTGAACTATTGGCTACCTTTATCCTGCTGCATGGCACCTCTGGGCTCAGGTAAAAGGAGTTGCAGAGGCACTTTTCTCTCTCCCACACAGCAGTAATGCCCAGAAGCTTTCTACTGTCTAGCATCTGTTAGTCCCCAGCCCTGCAGCAGTCATGCATCTGTCTGTTCTTCATACAGCAAACAATAAATCTAACGGCTACTCAGGTTACGTGCAAGTGGAAGGCTTCAGCTTCAACCTGAAGCCATTAGGAGCTGCTTGGTACCCCTTGCAAGGCAGGGTGCAGCAATCAAATAAATGTTTTCCAGTTTTACAGGTCTATTACACCTCTTTGTATGCAGAATAAACATCTAATCTGAATGTGGTTAGTGCCAGAAGCTGTGTTTGTCACACCATTAGAATTATTCTCACCTATCTTTGGACAAGTAAATGTGAACCTTCTAATTTCCAGGCAGTAATCCTTGGTAGTAGTTGACACATATAGGGGTATTCCATCCCTTCTATCCTGGGCACCCTGCTGGAGATGAGATGAGATTACAGAGGGACACCTAAGTTTAGAGCTGCACAGCTGTATAATAGCAGAAAGAGGTGCTTGCAGGTAGACTTGAAATTCTGAGTTGTAGAAACTCAGTAACACACAAGGGTTGGAAATCATGTACATGTGTTTTATTTGCATTGTAATTCTACCCACATTACTTCTAATTTGAAAAATGTAATGTATGGTATTATAGAAAAATCTTTAAAAGCATTTACAAAGCTGCATTTATAGCAAGAGGCTAGATCAGTACTGTAACAATGTGGTTTAACTTCACCCCCTGAAAGCTTCCTTTTAGTAAGTGTTGTGGTTTAACCTCAGCAGGGAAGTAAGCACCACAGAGGCACTCACTCCCACGACAGCGGGATGGGGGAAAGAAACAGAAGAACAAAAGAGAAAATTTGAAGGTTGAGATAAAGACAGTTTAATAAGTAAAACAAAAGCCATGTATGCAAGCAAAGCAAAATAAAGAATTTGTTCTCTGCTTCCCATGGGCAGGCAGGGATTCAGCCACCTCCAGGAAAGCAGGGCTCCGTCACATGTAACCGTTACTTTGGAAGATAAAGCACCATCACTTTAAATGTCCCCTTCCTTCTTCTTCCCCCAGCTTCGTATGCTGAGCATGATGCTATGTGGTATGTTGATCTGTTGGGGTCAGCTGTCCCCACTGTGTCCCTCCCAGCTCCTTTTGCACCCCCATCCCACTCACTGGTGTGCTGGTATGACAAGCAGAAAAGGCTTCGACTATGCAAGCACTGCTCAGCGATAACAAAAACATCTCTGCATTATCAACACTGTTTCCAGCACAAATCCAAAACATTGCCCCATACTACCTAATGTGAAGGAAATTAACTCTTTTCCAGCCAAAACCAGCTGGAATTTTGTGGCACAGGGTGTGAACAATGGCATCTCAAGAAATTTGTAAAGAAAATAGGATGTATGAACTCTTCTCTTTAGCATGAATCTATGTAGTCACTCATCCTCAGTCTAGCAGGAGCATGTCTCACACTGCTACTTGTTGAAATTTGTTTTGTGCTCATAGATGTATGTCTGACATATAGGCATGCCACCTACATTAAGCTCTTATATGTTGCAATGGATGCTGGCTTACATTGAACAGAGTAGACAGACATGAATAGATAAGTTAAAAAATGGTTGTTATATCATTTTAAAAGCTGTTGATACTTTGGCTGTTAGGAGTTTTGAAATAAATATTAGGAATATGTTCTGTTTTAAACAATTGCCAATTAAATAAGCTGGTGGTGTTTGACTCTCTGGATTTTCCAGTTTACTTTTTCTACTTGCTCCATGTATTTTTCATTAGAGAGAATGGAGGAGGAGGAGCAAGAGCACACAAACTTGTCATTAGATAATTAAAAATACACTACCATACAGTTTTCAATAGATAACATTGTGCATAACAGTTGCTAAGGCAAATTACCATAGCTAAGAGCACTGACTATAGTGAGTCAGATCCTTAAGTTAAATAGTAAGACTGATATTTCAGAAGTACCTTCTTCTGGCTGATTTCTAAATTTAGAGACATATCTATGACATCAGTGCTGTGTTGACACTCGTGCAATGTTTTTATGTATTTTGGTATATTATATATAACGTATATGCACATCTATCATATATATTCATGGTATAAAGTAAAGCAGAAGCGATTCCTGATGTTCTTCCTTCAGCAGCAGGAATTTATAGGGAGCTCTAAAACGGCATTAAGAAAGTTTTCTCTTCTATTTATTTTTATTGCTGTCCACAGAATTGTTTTCACTTCTAGAAGTGCCTTAATATAACAAAAAGCTAACTAATGCTTTAACACAAGCTTGACGACACACTTTTCCTGGGTCCACTCTTCAAGCTCAAGGTGGTTCTACCATAGCACAGCAGCTCTGCCAAATAGGTCCATCGCATTACAGCAGCTGGCCTAGGCACACGTGCAGTTTGTCAAATGGTTTCCAAGTTGCTATAGTACTACTTAGCACAGATTATCTCCTGCTCAGGATACTGAGCCAGGCAGTTTGCTTTCATTCTAGTGTGTGACACTATGCGCTTTCTGCTCTTATAGATAGGTGTTTTGCCAGTTCCTTTCAGTCTACCTTCTGTGAACCAAAAGAACTAGACCTCATCCCATTGCCTGGCAAAAAAAAACACCAAAGTATTCTAAGGTAATTAATTTTATTTTCAAGTTTGCCTTTCTAGAGTGAATTTTTGTCTGTCATGTAATTTAAATTCCTTCCAAGGTTTCTGTTCCCCATTACCTCTTCAGTATAAACTGATTTCATTTGGAGTTAAGGTTCCCTTCAGGCACATTTGATTAGGAATTTCCCACTTTGACAAGGGAATAATGAGCTAAATCTGAGTCACACTTGTTATTTTGAGAGAATACACTCATTCCTTCCTTAGCATGTTCATGAGCTGGTCCTTGTCTTTCTTTTTCTGAAAGCAATGAAATTTTCTGCTGATGGGTTAGGCTCACTTCTCTGCTCTGGGAAGACAAAATGAGGACAAGTAATAAAGGACAAAGGCTTTTAGATTTTTCTGGTCTAAAAAGCTAGACATTTTTAATTCTAGATTTTTCAGAGGACGGTATTGTATCTCAGTCCCTGTGGGTTTTGACATCTATTTCATCTGACTGGTTCACACTGTGATTTGCTTTTGTATTGCTGTATTGAAGGCATCTGTTTTTTTTCTAAAAAGGAAATTCTAACTGCTTACCACTTACTATGTTTTCCTTGGGTTCTAAAATTATTGCTTTTGACTTCAGCTTCCTGCTTTTTTTTAAATCCTGGGTCTGTTTACACCCACTACTGAGCTCAGTTCCTATCACTAGCAATCAAAAAGCGTATCTTTACTGAAGAGTTTTTGCTTGTTCCACCACAGGCAAAAATCTGCAATAAGAAAGGGCATGTACTGATATTGACTGGCTACTGCAGCTCTAAATGTATGCTATATCAGACAACAGCAATGTTGCAAAGCACCACTCAGTGTGCAGCAGTGTGTCCTTAATACTCCTCTGATTCTTCCCCTGTTCTGGATCCTCAGCTGCAAACGGGGCTTGGAGCAACCTGATCTAGTTGAAGGTGACCCTGCCTGTGCCAGGGGGTTGGAACTGGATGAGCTTTAGCGTCCTTTCCAACCCAAACCATTCTGTGATTCAGTGGTGGAACAAACCAGACATGGCTGTGGTCTGGAAAGAAGTGAACCTGTAACTAGAGGAAATTTAGAACAACAGGGCTAATCCAGTGAAGCTCTGTCGGGTCTTCCTTTTACCCTGGAAAGGGTAGCTTGCAATGCCATCCTCCTAGCATCTTCAGAAGAAAAGAGAGATGCCAGGATTGCTGTCCTGGTCCTGTTTATGGTGGAACACATAGCTCTGTGCAGCTCTTCATCCTCTAGCAAATCTGAGTTAATGCATGTCTAAGCTGCACGCCTGCTTAGGAATTGCATTAGCACTTCTGCATTCCCTCTGGTCATGACATTGGCAGATGATTGGTACTCTTTCTGATCGTTCTTAAGGCTCCTATTTATGGGGATCAGAAAAGCCTTTTCATAAGGGTATTAAATTTTTTGGAACCTGTGCTCTAAGGGTGTCTTTTTGCTTTTAATACAGTGAGGGGATCATTTCACTGGAAGATGAGACCTGGCCTTCCTGACTCTGCAGAGTCACGGCAGAGAGAATGGGCAAAACATTTTCTTTCCACATAGGAGTAGAAGAACAGTATGTTCAGAAGCTGTTCTGTGCCAAAAAATATTTTATATTCATTGATATACCCTCAAGAACCCACTTATTAAAATCCTACTGAAGCATGATAGATAGAAGCAAGGACATTTATTAAACTATCAGTTAATAATGAAGAACTTCTAAAACTCCTTTTTGAACTTTTGTTTGCTCATTTTCCTAACAGCTGTTTTCAAGTGGACCTGCTTTCAAGTTATCTGCTCTGCAGAGTGGTCTGATCATATCTGTATGGCTACTGACCTGCATTACAGTGAGGCAAATAAGGATTCCTAATGTATAAAGGCACTATTTAGTATTGTGAATTTAGCTTCATCTCACTCAAGTTCACTTCCAGTAGGAAGATTTCCATTAACTGCAACGAGTATCATCTTTTTCCTGTAAAGTTTTCTGTGATGGTTTTGTAGATACATTGAATTTTGCCAGTTCAGTTTCAGGGAGAGTGAATACGAAGGATGGGGGGGGGGAGTAAAAAGATTAATGGTAGTCTGATGCTGCAGTCATTTATTCATTGCTACTTTATATCTAGTGTCATGGCTGTTAGCTTTCCTTTTGGAAGATTAATCCTTACTGATATATTTCTAGAGCATTCTGATTTAATAGATAAGAGGCAACCAGGAAAGCAGGCTGTGCTCCTTGAGCTTCCTTATTTATCCTTACAGCCTCTCAGGGCTTGTGTTCCTGCTGAACAAGATTTGTGGAACTGATGTCAAGCAATCTCCCAGTCCATTCTGGAATCACACTTGCCTTTTTAGTTAAGCATCACATAAATTCTCCATAGTCATTCCATGCTCAGTGGGTATCCTGGGCTTTTTTTACATGCAGAGGTTTCCAACTTGTTTCACCTCATGTGGTTTTGTGGATGGTACCTAAAAGGCACAATGTACTGCTGACCTTTTCTCTTATCATTCCACTTCTGGTATGCTATCCTGTAAACTTTATACCTTCAAGCAGTTTGGTGGTCTCTGTGTCCACTCTATCCCGATGCTTCTGCATTCCTTGTTGCCCATTGCTCTGTTTTAGCCAAGGTTTCACCCACCTGTATTTCTTTCACAAGGTCTTACCTTTTCCATTGTAACTAATAATGTTCCATGTGGAAACTGCCAGTGCCTCATTAAACACTATGCTGATGATACATCCTTCTTTTCTTTTACTTAACCAAAAATATTCAGTTAACCATACCATAAACAGATGTCAAGATTGGTCTGATACAAGTCTACTCATCCTGAATCCATCTTGCTGTTCATACATAGTGTATTGATCATCTGCCGTACCTCTGTAATGTTAGCCATCATCATACTACTAAAAATGCGTGCATTAGATGGCAGCTCTATGGATATTCTTGTATTATGATGACTTACTGACAAATGTTATTCAAGAAATCTCAGAAACGTTCTGAAACATTGCCACCTTGTGGCTTTTAAGAAATCACTGTCTGTAACGGCGCTTTTACGTGTACTTGGTTGAAGGGAAGGGCATAGCATAGTTTAATTTAAAATAATGCACTAATGAAATCTACTATCTTTGTTTTCCAGCTTACAGGAAATACACAGTTATTCTTCCATGCATCACAGTAGGCTTCTTTTCTCTGTTTTCCTTAAGGGAATTAAAGTGGCTGTGCAGTGTAACATGGGGATGTTTATCTTCACAGCCTTTCTCTGCTGTTGTTCCTGTTTGCACCAGACCTGTGGAGCTGGTCTCAAGTTACCCTACTCGCACTCCTCCAGTCCATTCTGGAATTACACTTGCTTTTTGAATTATACTCTTATCATAAGAGTGAAGTTATCAAGGTATAATTAGGTAACAGGTGATATTTAGGTGGTAATATTTAGGATGTACTTTGGAGATCCTGCTGACTCAGTAGAAGCTGCATCTCAAAATTATATAGATGAGTTGACTTTGGAATAGTCTTGTTAATGTTTGTACGCATGTCTGATGCTTGTCTTCCTCAGGGAAAAAATGATGTTTAAATATGGTGGTACTTTCCAAGCACAGCAATAACAAAAGGGGATCTGTGATAGCCTGTAAAAATTGGTGGGTTAGATTTCCATGTTTTGTGTTGTAAAAACCTTCTAGAATAGATGCTGAAAAAAGAAGCTCCTTTCTTTTGGGACCTTCTTTTCCTATTTGTCATCATTGTTGGAGGGTTACTATAACAAACAAAATAATTCATGTTTTATCAGCCAGGAAACAAAGACGCCAAACCTGCTTTTGTTACCTTTTCTTTCTTTCTTTTTAAAGTCCCTGTGAAAAGACAAAAAGCAGTGGCCCATAGCCATGCAGTCTACCTTGAATAACATGGGTCAGTACCCAGGAGTGTGTGAAGGGATCAAGATCTGGAATGCCTTCCAGAGTTACTGCTTTCCCCAGCATGAGCTTGGGAGCCTCTTAGTGCCATTTTGAGCAAGCTCCACAAGACAGAGCTCTCTGCCAAGCCGCAGTCCAGGCTCCCTTGTGGGTGGTTGTAAGCAGCAGCTCCAGAGGAGCCCAACAAAGCTGACTCAAAGAGACTGAGTTGTATCCGTTGCAGTTCTGTTCTCATAGGATTGAAAGATGTGCAAAACACTACATTTTTCTGCATGGCCTTCAGCCAGTCCAGACTGTAAATTCATTTTCAAGGTGCTTTTCACTAGATGTTCATATGCATCAGCATGAGAAGACAAGAAGCAATGAAATTCAGAGAACCAGAGCAACATGAGAGCCTGCTACGTTGAGTCAATGCTAGAGTTCCTCCGGCTCTTTCTGTTCTGTATCTCAGAAGAAATGGCAACAACTGTTTCCTTTGATAAAATAGTCTGCGCTGACTATAAATAAGATTTCCGTATTGTTTTCTATTTATCTTATATGATAATCTACAGGAATACAATTTAGCATGGCAAAGCACAGCAAGTGCATCCAGTTTACAGGCAGAAAGTCATGAGGGGTCATCCAACCACACAGCAGGCAATGGGAAAGAAAGGAGAGGATGCTGGCTGGGAACATTTTTCTGCATTTCAGTCTTCTTTTCTGGAAAAGGGAGAGTGGATTCATAAATGATTTACAACTTGCTGAAGGAGTTTTAAAATGTATCGCAGTCATTTCCCATACAGATGTCAAAATAAATCATTTTGTATAATAGGAATAGAATGTGGTATTGGGCTGGATAGTATCATTTGGGGAGATGCATGAAATTATATAAATCAAGGTGAAGATTTCAAGGGACTTTGAGAAAGTCATAAGTGTTTGCAAGAAGCAGTAAAATAAGAAAGACAATAAGGGAGACGGGCATCTTCATTTGGAGACAAGCACAAGAGATGTGTTGGGAATATGCACTGGGGACTCCCATACAGCAGAGCCAAGGTGTGGGTGAGAGAAGCTGTCCAGGCCAGGGAGAGGGAGTTGTACTGAGAAGTCTCCAAGTTGGAGAAAGCTGATGAGACCATTGGGGCAGAATGTAGTGCAGATGATAGAAGCCATTGCTTCAACAATCTCTGTTGTTTGTGTGCTTCTTTCTGCTTAGGAAAGTACTGCCGGAGGGCGCTGAGCTCAATGGCTCCCCTGCTATTTTAGAAGCCACATGAGTGTGTGGTGGGATGGCTTCAGGCTTCCCCAGGAGGCCACAGGCACCTTTCACTCCTGACCCTTGTGCTGTTGCCCTCCTTGACACAGCAGTCAGAAGGGGCTTCTGGAGGTCAGCCACTCCAGCCACTCCTCAAAGCAGGAATGCAGCAGTACCAGTTCTGGCCAAGTGTG
This sequence comes from Psilopsiagon aymara, assembly GCA_024733675.1. NCBI lineage: Eukaryota > Metazoa > Chordata > Aves > Psittaciformes > Psittacidae > Psilopsiagon > Psilopsiagon aymara. The sequence continues at coordinate 49,784 of JANRGW010011795.1, forward strand.
GCTTTGTTTAGTCAGGTCTTGAATAACTGCAAGAGTGGTACCCTGGCTTTAAGCAAGAGTGAGACTTGCAGTGCAGGAACTTATACATGCAGTTTGGATGGAGAACATTCCGAACAACAACTAGTAATATAGGTTCTCTTTGGCTGTTAACAATGGAAAACATTTTCCATTTCGCTGTTTTTGTGTGTTTTCCTTCTTTGTCATATGGATATTGGTGGGGGTTGTTGCATAGTGCCAAGGTAACACCAAGCAATTCCTAATTGGCTTACTATGCACATTTTGACTTCCTTGGAGTCAAATAAATCTTTGTTCCTTCTCTTATTTCTAGCAATGCTTTACTGCTGGGGCAGAAAGAAGTCTGGATGCTTTTCTAAATCAGTTGTCCTTTTCAAAATTAATTAAGTCTTCATTAATGGTGCAGAAATCCTCATTAATAAGGATAAGGCAGTTGAGAGAAGCAGACAGTTTGGCATTCCAAATCCCAGGCTAGGCTTGGCAATTTAAAATACAAATTTAATTAAAAATGCTGTGAATGAAGGAGACATAGGTCCTCATCTGCCATTTTCTTTTCATAACAAGGTTTGTGCAGAGAATGCAAAATCACTGGCAGACAATTACAGTCTCTGAAAATAATCTTTGTTTTCAGCATGTGATTTGACTTTCGACTGTGCTAATGCTGAGCAAAGATTTACAGCAGAAGAGTAGAAATTCCTAAAATAGCATAAATCAGTCATGGAGCCAAGATTTCGTTTTCTGGGTAGAAACCAATTGTAATAAACCCAAATAGCATTGTGGATCAGTGAGAAAAGTGGACACATGGAAACATTTTTCTCTCTGCTGGGTCCTGTCTTTGGAATATGCTACATGTTGAGGTTACCTCAATACAGCATCATTTGTCACCAGTAAGAAGGTCTGCAGCATGAATGTTGGTTTATTCTATCAAAGCTGTGGCTAATTGATTGGTGCTTCTGTCTCACTCTTATTTTTCTGTCATCACCCATCCCAATCAGAGGCAACAACCACTCAAGCATGAATGTCACCACAAATGTGACCGGCCTGGCTTCAGCGCCGTCGCTTGATCCATTCAATGCACTATGCAGCCGTGCACTTCTAGTTTGCCTTTTACTCTGGTTTTCAGATTACTTTTATAATCAGGTCAGCCATACAGGAGCAAATGAAAAGTATTAGATGATGGCAGGACTTGCTGAAGAAAGATACAGCCAGAGCCCTCTCCTAGACCTTCCAACACCTGTATTTGGTATACATGAATTCACTCTTGCAGCTCCAAACCTCTGAGTCCTTGAGCATTCCTTAGGCTGACCTGAAGGGCAATACCACTTTGCTTGACAGATGGGATTTTGCCCCAAATAAAAGTGACTTTTCTTAATTTTTTTTTTTTTTTTTTTTTAGAGGGCTCAATTCTGTCTTTCTTTCATTTATTTTCAGTATACTTTCCATTGTGGAGTTGTTTCTTAACATTTTCCAGTCTCTCATCCAGTGATGATTCTTTACAGCCACAGTGCTGCTTCCTTTCTTGGCCTGAAGGGTCAGCAGTGGCTGCCCTTTAAGAAAGACATAATTGAGTCTCTCCTTTCTCTTTTCCTTCTCTAACCCTCTTTGTAAAGAGTACAGTTCTCCCTCACTAATCCAGCTTTCTTTTTCTCCTTTTCTTTTGTAATTTTTTGTGTTCTGTTCTCCATCTCTAATGAAAAAAGCAAGCCACCACAATGTGATACCTGGCATCAACGCTGTCAAGTACTGCATCTTGCAGCTCTCCAATCCTACCTTCACAATAAAGTTTGTCCTTATCATGCATCATAAAATTGGTATCCAGGATCCCTTACTGGGCGATAGGTGGTCAGCTCATTTTGCAACCTCAGTGTATTTCAGTCAAAACAGGAAATCAAACGCAAGACACAAAGTAATGGGCAACAGAGCTTCATAAGATCTGCTGTTGACAAACCTTGGTCAACATTTCAAAACAAATTTGTTTTGAATATTAATCCAAATTTTGGGTCACCCAAATAGACTTCTGCCGCAGAGAAATATAATTAACATTGAAATTATAGTAATCATTTTCTACCAAGGTGTGAGATTCTATATTTAAGCTGAAATGGACATATGCATAAGCTGTTAACAAATATTTAATTCCATCATATACTTTGCAATGTTCATAGTATACATATGAGAAAAATAGGAAGTAGACTTGGTTTATGATCCTTGGCTTCAAGGCCACATGAACTCCACAAACATACAAGGGCACTTTAGTCTAAAGTAAATACCAGGGCAGTTCTCCAAAGTTTAACTTATTCCTTGGTGATGCAAATATTGAATGTGTCTTCTTCCATAAAACCTGTAAAATTAAAACTGTTTTGAGTATTATTTGTTGGCTTTGGCTGGTGAATGTGTACATGTGAGCAACTAGTTTGTGCAGATACTGTCCTTCTCAGGGTTAATTGTTGTTCCTTATTTATTGAATGTCATTTAAGTAAAAAGAGGATGTGGTTTGGCCAAGATCTGCACTTCTGTGATGTCTCATGGCTGCCGTTATCATCAGATAACAGGATCACAGAATAGTTGGGGTAGGAAGGGAACTCTGGAAAACATCTCGTCTGATACCCTGGTTTCTAGGATGAGTTGCACTGTTGCTTTTCCAGGACTGAAGGCAAAACTGACATGTAATTCCCTGGGTCCTTCTTCTTGAAGATAGGATTGACCTTTTCATTTCAAAGATTGAACGTGACCTTGCAATGACATCTGACAGTTCCATTAGTGGGGTGTATCCATTGGGGCCCATGGAATTATGTATGTGCAGTTTACTGAAATATTTCATGACCTGATCCTCTTCCACCAAGGGTGCATCTTCCTTCCTCCAGCCTTTCCCCATGATTTCTGGAACCTGTAATTCCTGAATCAGATTGGATGTGGACGTGTGAATTCATTCAGTCTGTTGCTATGGCTGAAGCAAGCGGTTCTGCTGGCTAAGCTTGGAACTGCATTTTAAATGGCGAGTGTTTTCTGAGTGAAAACAAAGCTCAAATAGGTATTTAAGGGCACCTTACAACACCTAAGAACACCCACTGCAAGTTTTCTGGGGGGTATCTGTGAATGGGTCAGAACGTGTAGGAAAACTACAGAATTCCTTATAGTCAATACTGATGAGATCCAAAGCATTAGAGGTCCTTTTTATGCAAGTATGTGACCTATGCTAAAACTCTCTATGGATATAGCAAGAAGAGATGTTTTTAACCAGGGGTTTGTACTGATGGATTACATAACTGAGCTGGTGGAACAGACATTGCCACATTGGATGAGATGCCGTTAAAACTGTGCCTTTATTACTGTTGTGCTGATTCAGACAGTGGATAAATCTATCATCCACCCTCGCTGCTTAATAACCAGCTGTCATAGTCCTTGTAATGTAACACACTCAATAAATTCAGAAATAGGACACACAAAAGGATAGCAAATGATCCTGGAAAGTCCTTTCCAGACAGATAAATGCTCCTAACAATAAAGTTCTTATTAGTAGTATTGTGATGTTAATGAAAATTGTGTACAATTATCTGCTCTTGAAGCTGACTCTTCCCCTTTCTGTATAGTTTTTGGTATTGTCTTTTGTGCAGAAGACTTAATAAAGACACCCACGCAGCTTGCGGAAGTTGAGGTAAATGATTCATATTATTTATGCAGCAGATATTCTCAAGAAGCAAACTAGATCATGAAAAGATTTAGTTTGCTAGTTTAAGACTTTTGGATAATGCACGCACTATACCGCAAACCTGATCTTGTTTATGCTTTCTTTTAGGAACGTCTCTTGATGAGTCTTTTGCCCAGGAACGTTGCAATGGAAATGAAGGAAGATTTCCTGAAGCCTCCTGAAAGGATTTTCCACAAGATTTACATTCAAAGGCATGACAACGTTAGGTAGGATTGATGTAACCCATGAAATAATTTAAAGCAGGGGATATCTGATATAAATACAGTAATGTAAAACTGCAGTCAGGTCTTAGAGGAAAAAAAACCAGCAACACAGTGAAGATTTGTCATTTCTGCAGAGAGGGGAATGGACACAATAGGAAGACTTTATCATCTTCTCAGAAGATGGTGGTAAATCAGTAAATGGCTTAGAATAGTAGTGCTAGGAGGCAGGCAACTTTTTCAAATGAGAATTCATTCTTTTTGTACTGTATTGCATTTTGGGTGAATAGGAGTATTTATTTTGCATGATAACTCTTACACATATATATATTTTCCTGATAGTAAGATGGATTTTTTTGAATGCAATAGATTTTCTGGGTGATAGCATGGAAATACAGAAAGACATTGTGATGTAAACTTAAAAATGTGTATTTGTCCCCATCATATGAGCATTGCTCCTCAGAGGTTATTGACTGAGGCTCAATTTTACTTCTTACTCTTGTTCAGTAGAAGACTGTTGTGCAAGTGCCGTCACGTATATTGATAGTTGTTAAAGTGCATTCTCATTTGCTATTCTTCTCTGACCCCCCAGGCAAATTCCTAAAAGGCCTTCTTTGAATTATGGTGTTTTATCCTACTGCCTCTAGCTACTTTTTCTCCAAGTGCCTTGCTTCCACACCAAAACCAGTGTCAGACAGGTTTACTTGGTACCACCTTTGCACTAAGCAAGGTGTAGGCTTAGTAAGTGATGCCACAGAGCTGCCTTTATTTGTACTGTGTGCTAATGTGGCAATGGAGTAAACCCATCAGGACCTCCTCCTCTCCCTCATCCACTGCAGAGTCATTCTCTTACTGTTCAGCCTATCTCCCATTGAGATAACTCTAATAGTTGCAAGAACCACTTCATCATGACTGCTTGCTGCATCTGTGTGAGTGAGGGAATCAGAGATGGCTGTGATGGGATTGTTTAGAGAACTGACAAATTAGGTCAGTTTTACACTGTATAATGAAACATGACTGAATTTGTTTATTAGCAGCTCACTTCTTGCTAATGGTAAAATCTTACAGGATATTGATCATCATCACTATGTGTACAAAACTCTTGGTCTTTAACCATCACATTAAAGGTAGCTCTAAGTGTATATTACCCCAGAGGTGAGGCTGCCAAGGTAACATTATTGGTTGTAGTCTTTGATGATTCTCAGTTGCCAAAGTCAGGCTTCAGAGCTCTTGAAAGATAGACTTCAAGATCATAGTGGGCTGTCTTCCTCCTTCTCCAATTTTCCATGCTTATGCCTCATGCTTTTATGCTATTACCCTACGCACACATTTGTGAGGACACTAAAATAAAGCATCAGAAAGGTAAAATGATCATTTGTAAATTATCATAAAATGATCATAAAGTGATAAAAAAATATCTTGGCTCATGAGAAGGAAAAAGGCCATATACAGTTCAGAAGCCGTTTCAACACAGTACAGATGATATCTTACTGGGGTGGTCCCAGCCAAGGTCACCATGAGGGATGTGAGGACCAGATGTGAGCTCACCTGTGAAGATTCCCCACCAAAGCAGCTCTTCCGTAATGCTTAGGAGTACAGTTTGTAATATACAAGCAACAGCTCTTTCTTAAGATTAGATTAAGTAGTAGGATTAATCTTTCCTTCTTTATCCCTTGTCTGGTCCTACAGGGCTGAGGAATTTACAGATTACACATGTATGTACAGTGGCCACTGTAAAAACACACTAGTCCTGACAAACTTTTCATGCAGCTATAATTCAATTCAGTAATTTCAAGTTGTGTTTCGGCCCTGAATGGAGCCCTCAACACATTTTGTTGTTTGTCTCTTTTGGAATGGACTTTTCCCACTCCATTAGATATGAATGACACTGTTTCAATGCATGCATGGATAAGGGTATGGATGACTTGGTATGTTAACAGACAACTTCTCACTCTGCTCTGTAACTCAATTAATGTTCATGAGATAAACAGAAAATGATCATTGAACTGCTACCAATTGCTCGGGCCTCGGATATAGCAATTTCATTTAACTTAGTTTTTACAGTGTGAAATAGAACTGACTGCTTTGAAAGAAGAGATGCTCATTTCAGGCAACACACTTGCTGGGATGAAGCTACCAATATAAAGATTCTTCATGGCCATTTAAAGGTTGTTGTAGCCCAGTCTGAGGCCAGAGCATGGCTTGCAGCTATCTATATGCAAATATTTCTGGTCTGTACTATCTTCTAGAAAGCATCAGAACTCAAAACACTTTGGAATTTAACTTACCCATTTCAGTGTTTTAAAAAGCTGTCATCATGAAGCCTATGAGCCTTTTGTATGCAGTCTTTCTGAGCTCATGAGGCTTCATAGTGAACTAGTTTATGTAAAAATACATCCGCCTTTGCTCTTAGTTTTAACAGCTCTCTGTAACTGTTTGAGAGCATTGTTTCTTAATCACTGCAGTGAGTTATAGATAAAATTATCAGTAATTTTTCATTAGGGTTGATCTTTAAGGGAAACAAAACCCCTACAGGTTCCTTCCTGAGGCAGCACGTGCCATTAGAATATCATCCTTACTGTAAGTTGTACTCTAATTAAACAAATGACCCAAGTGGAAATGAAAAACAGGGCACACCACCCCTCCTTACATTGCTGAACATTTGTTTATACAAGTGGCTCTACTGAAACCAGCAGGACTATTCAAGTGCACAAAGCGCATGAATGAGCGTTGTTAAAAGTGAACATTCACCACCTACAAGCTCTTAAATCTTTTGTGTAACTTGGCAGGGTTTCTCCTCCTGAACACCCCCTAAAGTGACATAGAAAAGGGTTGCTCAGTCAATACTCACAGTTGGGAAGCAGCTTAAATCCCTTAGACCAAGCCACAGGCTTCCCTCGCTGGGTTTTAGCAGGTGCTGCAGCTTCCTGCAGTGCTGCAGGAGAGCTGCAGTCACCGGGCAGGCACTGGCTATGCCTGCCTGCAGGGATCAGAGGAGAGGAAACAAGAATACACAAGGTCCTGGAGGAATGACTCAGGCCTTGTCAACACAGCAATGCTCCACATAGCCAAGGAATATGAGATAATGATGCATATAACTTTTATGCCTGTGTTGAAACAGCTTGACACCTCGTTTGTCACAGAGATGAGAGAGATGGTGGCTTATAATGCTTTCTTTGCCGAGGTTGCTTGCTGCAGTGTTGCTTTGCTTTTATTCAGAATTTTTATACCAGAAGCAGTTAGGAATAGCTATTTGTGTATCAAATAAAATACTCCAGGTAACTTTAAAAATGTCCTGAAGAAGCCTTCATTAAAAATTAGAATCATGGAATGGAATGGTTTGGGTTGGAAGGAGCCTTAAAAGATCATCTGGTTCCAACCCAAACAAGTTTCTCAAAACCCTGACCAGCCTGATCTTGAATACTTCCAGGCATGGGGCATTGATGGCTTCTCCAGGCAACGTGTTCCACCCTCATAGTAAACAATTTCTTCCTTGTATCTAATCTAAATCTACCTTCTTTTAGTTTCAAACTGTTACTCCTTGTCCTATCTCTATAGACGCTGGTAAAAAAATCTCTCCATCTTTCTTGTAAGCTCCCTTTATGTATTGAAAGGCTGCAATGAGGCCTCCCTGGAGCCTTTTCCAGGCTGAACAGCCGATCTCTTTCAGCCTTTCTTCATGGAAGAGGTGTTCCAGCCTTCTGACTGTGTTTGTGACCCCTATCTGGATGTGCTCTAACAGGTCCTTGTGTTTCTTGTGCTGGGAGCCCTAGATCTGGATGCAGTACTCTGAGTGGGATCTCATGAGTGTGGAGTGGAGTGGCTCTCAACCTGCCAGCCATGCTTCCCTTCCTGCATCCTGGGGTACAGTTGGCTTTCTGGGCTGTAAGTGCACAGTGGTGAATCATGTCCAGCTTTTTATCCACCAGTACCCGCAGGTCCTCCTCTGCAGGGCTGCTCAATCCATTCATCCCTCAGTCTGTATCTACATTGGGGATTGCGCACACCCAAATGTTTAACAAGGCTTCTTGCTGAATTTCATGAAAGTCACGTGGGCCCACTCCTCAATGGATGTGGGGTTTAAGTCATGGAAAGGGTAATCATAGCTGTTACCTTGAGAGAGAAAACCAGTGATAAAAGTGTGTCTTGCACTCAAAGTGATCACAGGGAAAGATTTCAGATAGTCTTCTGCTGCTGTCTTATGCTTCAGGACTGCTCTGTATCTGTTCCTCTGCTCTTTTGTAAGCAAGCAGGCAGCATTAGGCTCAAGCAAACCTCTGTGGTTTCATGCAGAGCTTAAATCAAGAGCAGAAGTTTGACAAAGCTCTGCTCAATAGTTGATTATCTTTCCCCTAGACTTTAATTAGAATATTGACATGCTGTTGTAACTTATGATGCTGATCACCGTCTGTCTAAAAGCCAAAGGGATTTAAGTTTTTACCAGATTAGCAAAACTTCCTGATCCTGTGAAATTACTGGTAGAAACCTGGTATGACTGAAAGCTACAGGACAGATGTCGGGTATCTCAAAGAACATAGGATTGCAGAGGTTTTGGTATAGCACACAAGCAAAGAGAATGACAGTTCCTTGGGGTCCCTTTGCTCAGCTGTGAGATGGAGGAGTAAGAGCATTGCTGAGCCTCTGGGCCATGAGGCAAGGCCAGTCTTAGCACTGTAGTAACTACTTAAACTTGCTACCCATCACATTTACATGGCTTCTCATGAAGAGCAGTGCTTGAATCATGTGTGAGCTACGCTCTTCAACAAACAGAAGGAACCTTTGTTCTTTGTTTTCAGTTTCTTTCCATTTTCTTTTCTCTTCTTTCTTTAATAGTTTCAGTTTAATTGAGATTGTGGGCTTTCTGCTTTCTCTCCAAGTGCCCCAGTGGCATCGTTAAGTTTTCTATGGAATTAAAGCAGGGAGAGTCATATCCCTGAACAGCCGTTAAGAGAAATGGTTGTTAATGGGTAGCTTCTCACTCCTTGTATTTATATATTATAATACCTATATTTTTTAAATGAAATCACTTGGCAGTCACTGTGAAGTGTCCCTTTGTACACCATAGCATGATGAGGACTCTCTCATGCATAAATGAGGTAGCCCTCGTTTACTTTAACCCTGTCTGAAGATGTGAACCTCCATGGCAATTAGCAATTAAGCTCCAGTGAACCAAGTCTACTTGCTCTTGAATGAGTGCTTCTACAGACTGATTACTGTGCCTTAACACTGACATAATTCCTCTAGTTGCTTTGTCTTAACTTTCCTAAGGATATCAACGTTAGACATGGCCTACATTATAGACTTACTATTTTTGTGGGAATTATATATCCGGCTCAAAGGAAAGGGAATTTCAGCGTTCATTTGTGTTGTGCTGAGCAGCATGTGGGGGCTTGGACTTTGAACATATTTGAATGTATTAGAAAATATGGTTTGGCCCTGGAAACACTTCAGGCATACCACTGGAATTCTGGCAGTGTACATCTTATTGTTTCTCTCTTTAACACCCTTACAACTTTCATGACCAGAGCAAGAATTATGATCTCTTTTCTGTTCTCTCTCTCTCTGGCAAATATTGCCATGTCCTGATAAATGCCTCCTCTGTCCTTTATGTTCAAAAAAACTGAGCAGGATGTAACAGGGGAGAAAAAGCCTATTGAGTGAGATGGGTGATTTGACTCCATACTCAAAACCTGGTGTCACAGGCCAAGATGCTACCCTAATTTGTCTGAGACATTGTATGTCAAAGAGTAAATGTTGGAGTTGCCCCACAATATTTGCAGTCAAAGTAGTAAGTGAAGAGGAAACACACAGGCACAAACAGGTGAAGAAGTACAAGAGAGAGTATGGGTCAGCACACCCGTAAAGATAAAATGAAGCAACTAATGAGTTTCAATGCCATGTTCAGAGTATCAGAGCTGTGTGAGAAAGGGTCACTCTTCTCAGGACTGCCATCCCTGAGCGGCAACAGACTAAGGAAGCAGCAGGCTAGCCGTGCTGCTTGCACTTTGGGTCTCCAAAGCTTCTGTTCATCCACTGGCTGTTTCTTGCTATCTCTGCTGAAAAATCGTGTTTGTTTACTTGAATTTCAGGCTGCTTTCAACAGAAACACAGCAGCTGCTCTGGTTGTGACTTTTTGTGAAAGTAGAATAAAGCAGCATTCCTCTAAAAAAAAAAGGCAGGGCTTGTGCTCACAGCATTGCCCCCCTTTATGCCAGATACAGGCGTGGTTCTGCTTTGCACATCTGAAGAGTATACGAATATGTGAAGACCCTCTCATGCCAAGAAAGTGTGACAGCAGTCACATGACCTAACCGATTCCATTGGCTTTAAGATGGGCATGTGTAGCTGCAGTATGAAATAATTCCCAGGCATAACTGAACAACTGTGTCTCAGCTCATAATAATTATATGTTTTACCTAAAATACCTATTGCAATTATATGCTAAGTTATGTATTGTGGGTACATTTACGGACTTTTTTGTATTATATTATACTTTTTTGTGTGTAATTACCAGTGGCTTGAATCTAATGAGCATTTTTCAAGAGTTTAAAGGATTAACAAAGATCCCATCCTGACTTATTAAGGTAGTCATATGTAAAATAGCTTTCAGCTTAACTGAATGATTATGCATAAATGCATTTTCTGTGTTCTGTGCTTAAATAATTGAGAGTTTTGATGTAAGTCTATATGGCAGCAGTGTAATTGTTGCTCTGTTAGTCATCTAGACATTGTTATATAGTGTCCACAAGCACTGGGCATTTCTAGTTTGTGTGTGTGTGTGTGTTCTTCATTGCTGAAAAACCTCCGTAAAAAGAGAACGTTGCTATTACCTTAAAGGCCTAACCCCACACCCTAAATGGTGATTTTGTTGGTGCTCTGGGAGCTATTATCGTAAATATGGTTAGACAGGAAAAAAGTGGAATGCTGTATTTAAAATGCAAGTAAAAAATAAAACCAATCAAAATGTAGAATGTGCAAAGGATGAGTTGTGAAATGGCAGCAAGACTAGCAGAAGCTGTTATTATAAAGCAGCATCTACATTCTCGCTCCGTACAAACAGGATCGAGTTAAAACTTGGAAACTGCATGACATGTTGGATAGCAACAATTGTAGTGGTTTTTTCTTCCATGTCTTTTTCAACTGTATGAATTCTGATGTGAATTTAGGTCATAAAGTAAACAGGTCATAAAGCAAGGTTCATGAAAGGCCCTGCTGCACATTTAAGTACATGGGAAAATCTTCAAGGAATTTAGGAGAATGATTTGATATTTACTGATGAATTTCCAGAAAGAACAGCCTAGAGCTGTCAAACAGCAAGGATGTTAAGTGCAGAATTCAGGGAGTAAGTAGATCTCTATGAGTAAATATGCAGAGCACTTTGTTGGCATTATTGCACTATTATTATTATTATTATTGCCTATTGCCTTTTACCTTCCCCATCACATGGCTGGTTCACATTCATGTTAGCAGACACACGCATCAGTAAAATTAACTAAATGCTGAATGTTTTTACTATAAGAAGCCCTTTTCTTCTGTTTAAACAACAAAGGAATGGAAGCCCATTTTTTTCCTGAATTCAGGTTATTTGAAGCCACTTTCTCATAAAACTTGCTCAGAGGAGAAGAGAGCAGGGAGGTGGTCCCAAGGATTAGCATGGCAACAGAGGCTTTGTGTGTAGACTAAAGCCATTGAACTTTGGATGAGTTGGTTTTGTGCATTTAGGGATATATTACCTAATCTGCTCCAGTGGACATGGGATTTTAGCAACTGGGTTAAATGAAAGTATGGAAGCAGGAGATGAGTAAGGAGTTGTATTTGCTCTTTTCTGTAGCTTATGGTGAATGGCAAAGAGTAAACTTGTTAGTCCTGCTTTTCTAGAATCTGATTTTCATCTATAGAGTGAATGTTGAGGGGAAGGAGAGTATGTAATACTTAATTTAACTTACAGTTTACAAACTAGGGTTTACACTATGTCAGGTACACCCAGGCCATGTAGCCTGGGACTATTTATTAGCATTTGCATAAATAAAGACTTGTTTGACATTTATAGTCTGAGTGTTGGAGATAAATGCATCAAATTCCTGCAGTGGGCTCTGGGCCTCCAGCAGCAGATGAAGGAATCCAGGTAATCAAAAGGATTAGAGCTCCATACTATCTGCACAAGAATTTTTACTCTCACTTTCAGCTATCTCCCTTATCATCACAGATGGTTAGGAATAGTTAAAGCAGATTAAACTGTTGGACAACAAAACCTTGCTAACACTGATGGAAGATGGACACTTACCTAAGCCACACAGCATGGTACAGAGAAGCCTTGACTGACACTGTGGATGCTAGCTCCTCACAAGAAGTAGTAAGACCACATCACAGAGCTACAGTACAAGAGTTACTGACTCCTATCTTTTAGTACCTTATGCCAGATTTATCAGTTTGGCTGTGGGACTCTACCAGTGCAAAAATTGTCTTTGAAACCAATCTTGCTGTGAAGATCCCAGCTGTAAAGAGGAGAAACAGTTGGTCTTTCTGCTCCTGACGTGATCATGGGGAAACCTTACGAACAAGGTTCTTTGCCATATCTACTTTGGATAGGTATACACAATAGATATATAGGCATTGAAAGTGTTCCAGGGTTCTCTACAATAGCTGACAGCACGAGGCTGATGCCTATTTGTCTGAATCTTTGCCATTTCCAACTAGCACTTTATTGGTAGTGTTTCAGGGCTTGTTTGAGTTAGTGCTTTGGGTCATGCTATAAAAGTGGATAACAAGAACGTGAAGACATCTATACTGATGCCTCTGTGTCTTTTCTTTCCTTACAGCATTCTGTTTGCAGACATTGTGGGGTTCACTAGTTTGGCATCACAATGCACTGCCCAAGAGCTGGTGAAGCTGCTGAATGAGCTCTTTGGCAAATTTGATGAATTAGCTACAGTAAGTACAGCATTCTTATTTCAGTGGAGTTTAAATTCCCCTCTGAAAAATGATGCATGAGTTACATGTTAAAAAGTTTTAATAGACTGATATAACTCTGTGTGTTGTGAATATTTAAAGCTGCCTATTTCTGTTACTATTTTGGAGAGAAAACAGTCTATTTAAATTGTGTAGGAAAGAAGCTTAAGTTCCTATTTTTTAATATAGTTTCCTTCCCCCTCCTTGGAGGCCATCAGTGTTCTTCATTGGTTTTGTTTCCGTCAAATAGAGATAATATTTCAATATTTACATTTCCATCCTGCACTGGAAAAAAAACAGATAATGAAAACTGTGAATATCAGCAGGATGTCTTAAAACTGCTTTCTGTGATAATAAGAAGCTAGATGGTAAAATCAGTTCTTCACAGAGAGCACTCCTTGTCACAGAAATGATGGGAGCTTTTCCAGGAGGCTGTTATGGGCAAAACAGGATCCATATCATAGCTGATGTTTATGTTTTGGTGATTGCACTTATATTGTGCCAGATTCCCTAAGGAAAAGAAAATGAGAGAAATGTTCCTTGCTTATAACTCCTAGTAGTCTAATGGTACCGCAAGCACTTGACAAGAAATGAGAGGAATGGACGTGCTTGAAAAAAATCACACATCTTGTTTCAAATTACATTTGACAGTATGCTGAAAATGTGTTTTCCCCTTGAACAAATCAGAACTTCCTCAAACTTATGGTGGGAGGACATTGCTGAGAAGCATCACCTCCACATGAATTATGCTTCTCTGCTATATAGCTGTCTTGTCTTCAGACTGCAGCAGCCTAAAGAAATTTCTTCAGGTCCTCAACATCCATATTTTTTTCAGTCCAACCTCACTTTTCCTTGATGTAGCCTTCCATATGAGAGATCTGAAGCCTGGGGGCACTTTGGCTCCCTCTTGATAAACAGCTCTCAAGGACCCCAAGGAGAAAGAAATCTCCAGGATTGACAAAGACCTATTCTTAGTTAAAGGGATTATCATTTGTTTAACTGCTATGTCTCAATTTGCACTGGGTGTCCGAGTCATAACAGAATGGAGCTGTTGTGTGTTCTCTTTTTCTAAGAAAAACAAAAGATAAATTTAGCTGCTGAGTAGAGATGCAATGGAGGCGTGGGTTTTGGCGTGAATTTATAATACACTCATGGGCTTTGCGCAACCAATTCGTTACTAGAACTGTAGACAATGCCTCAGAGAGAGCACAGGTCCCCAGGGTGCTTTATAGATGCATACCTTAGAAATAAAAGGGACTGCCATGCAGGTGAGCATTGGCAAAAGCTTAAATGGCTTAAAAAGTTCAGTCTCCTGACTTTAATTTCATTACTGAATTTCATCCTCCAAATGCTAACCAGCCAGACAATCCCAGACTGGTTTGGGTTGGAAAGGACCATCATCTAGTTCCAATCCACTTACCATGGGCAGGGACTCCTTCCACTAGAGCAGGTTGCTCCAAACCCCATCCAACCTGGCCTTGAACACTGCCAGGGATGGGGCAGCCACAGCTTCTCTGGGCACCCTGTGCCAGCGCCTCAGCCCTTACAGGGAAGATTTTCTGCCTTATATCCAACCTTGAACTTCCCCTGTTTCAGTTTGAACCCATCACCCCTTATCCTATCACTACAGTCCCTGATGAAAAGTCCCTCTCCAGCATCCTTGTAGCCCCCTTCAGACACTGGAATCTGCTCTGAGATCTCCATGCAGCTTCTCTTCTCCAGGCTGCACAGCCCCAATTTCCTTAGTGCTTTTAAAACTTATAATGCTGTCATCTGCGGAGTAATCTGAGCCATGAAACACAAAGCAATGTAGTAGCATGGGAGTACTGTGACATGGCAGGAGGTTCAATGTGCACCCAGAAATGCACAAGCCTATGACACAGGACATGGCACGGAAACAAGGGAGGTGGCTGTTACACCCTGCTGGCTCCCTTGGCAGTGGCCAGATGGAGCCAACTGGAGATGTCAGTGACATCTCAGTCAGGGTACCAGGCTCATGTTATCTTGTGGTGTGAGGCTACTTGCTTGTTAGGGAAGAAGCAGATTGGAGACAGCAGAGCTAAAAAGCCTTAGCTTTTCTATCCATCCTTCATGCATTCTTTTTCCAAATCTGAAAATAAACCTCATGGTTTCTTTCAGGTATGTGAGGAAAATTTGTTATTTACTTGTCCTTCTGTCTCAGACTGTGCTGTGTCGGGCATGATTAAGGACAGAACGTATGCGCCTTCCTTGGCTTCTTCTGATGTGGTAAAGGGAGACTTGTTACTGTGTCTTCCACAGTCAGAAGAAATGTGCTGGGATGTGTAATGTCTCAGGATTCTGATCTCTTGGTTATAATTAGATACTCATTAGATCGAAACAGAGCACTAGGCTGATTTTAAAACAGTGTTGTGCTTTTACATTCAGAATGATGAAGGAGGGAACTTGAGGGACTTTAAAGAAAGCTGTATTGTTAATAGGTGGCTTTGCTGTGAGAACTGAACTGTGGTGTGCATGCTGTGTGCTGCTGCTTCTTGGGAAGCAATGTCAGCTGGAAGGGGCGGTTTATGCCGCCCTTGTTGAAAGTCGTCCTGTCTTAAAACTGTAATGCTTAAAAGGTCCCTGTCACCACTGTGGGGAGCGTAGTAAGTGTAAGAGAGGGTGTATTTGTTCAAAGTCGCATGAAGAGTCTTGGCATTTTGTCACATTGACGTGTTACAGGAATAGGGAGTTTTTCCTTTTGACAGTATAGCTTGTAAGCTGACCAGAACCAGGTGCTTCAGACAAACACACCAAGCTTGTTTAGAGAAATACGGGACAATTGAATCCTTAAGTTTGTCCTTCTGGCATTTAGAGGCTGGTTTATGCTTTTTAGCTTTAGATTTTTCTCTCTTTCTATATGCTGCTTGTTTGATTTTTTGGGGGGGAAAGCAAACAGTTTCTGAAATGCTGTGCCTCTTTTAAAATCACATATAAATTTGTGAATATCAATTTATAAATAACATGTATACTGAAATATATATAAAAATATAATGTAAATACAAATATAAATGCAAGTTGTAACAGGGACTTCTGAATGCAAACCTTGGTTTTCAATTATTGTCGTTCAATTCCTTTGAAAGCTTATTTGAGCATTCTGTTTATAGAGAAGGAAGAAAAGTCCTGATCTTCTTATTCCCTACTGGAAATGATTTGTACTTCTATCATGTTCTTTCTTTTTTATTCACCTCTAGAGAAAACATGTTTTTCAAAAGCTTATCTTGTACAGGTTATTTTACCTTGTAAATCTCTGAGTCTTTGAACTCTGTTAGGGGAAGAGCTGATCAGAATACAGTACTTAAACTGATGGCATGTTGTCTGTGTTCACAATAGCACTGTTTGGTTTCATAAAGAAACAATCTCAGTCTTATTTTACATAACACTTTTTAGTCTCAGTAATTTTGATTCTGTGGGCCTACTTCAGGCACAAGTGAGTCTCAAAAATATAAAGCTAATAAAAAAGGAGTGATAGTATGCTTGCAGGAGAGTAACTTCATCCTAGATAGACATCAGAGAATCCACATAGGGAGGTGCTGTGAGGAATGCCTGAGGGTTCTTTTGTATGTCTGGTTACTGAAGTACCTGTAATGCCACAGTGTTTAGGCACCCTGGTTTTCTGAAAGCCTTTTGGGTAAGATTGCCCACGTAGGCATTCCCTTGGGATTGTGCACAATAGCAAGCCACCTTCTTGGACTTACACGGCTGAAGTTTCTCATAAGGCCTGTGAATTATAAAAGGAATGATTTTACATTAATTGCTATTGGATTTTATCTGCTGCTCAGGCTTAGTTTACTTTGTTCAGCCTGTTACTTCTGAAGCTTCTCAGTTTCTTCCAGTTTTAGTAAAGCAAGAGTAGCATTGTGCAGTCTCAGATATTTCCCTAATGGTAGTCATTCTGCATTGCGTGTTAACAACAAAGGCTTTAAACAACTGATCTTTGCATGAGATCTTCAGGTGCTTTTGCAGTTAACCTTCAGCATCTCCTGGGGAGTTAAAATGAAGACTGTGGCCATGTAGAGAAAGCTCCAACGCTATAGCTAGCTTCCACTTCAACATTCTTCAACTTACTTGTAAGTGTGACAAATTTTAGTGACATATAATCATTTGCATCATGTTGGGTTTATGTTTCTAAGAAATTCTTGGACACCCCACACTTAGGCTGGGTGCCTTGTTGCTGTAATACACTGTGTATTTCAGTGCATTTGCTTTTCATGCTTTGGTATGGTTTTACTGTGGATGAGGGAGGCTCTCAAGGCTTTGGTTACCCAAGCAGCATCACACAGTTGCACATGCCTCTGCTCATGTACTGCCATGCTCACAGCTCCACTATCTTGTGATACAGCTCAGCCTTACACAAAATATTTTACCTATAATAAGTTATCTTACTAGTAAAGAGGAGGCATTTATCCAGCATCCTGCATTGTAGTGCAACAGATTTGCTTTTCAGAGGAATTTTGATCTTCTTCAGTTGTTATTTTCTTTGGTAGACTTCTCTCCTATAGTTCCGGCATCTAATGTACTTGGATAATGTCATGGGTTCAGCAGTAGCAGTCATTTTTCTCCTTCTTAGCAGTTGGTGCAGCACTGTGTTTTTAAATTGTGGCCTGAGAACAGCGCTGATAACACCAATGTTTTAGTTACTGCTTAGTACATTTTGGTCTGGCCAAGGACTTT